>ONZH01015311.1:0-34279 GCA_900303285.1 Rhinella marina
TGGGGCACTGGGGCATTTCTTACTGGCACATAATTGGGGGGCATCTATGGGGGTGGGACACTTTTACTGGCACATGATTTTGGGGGAATCAATGGGGGAACTTCTGGCACATTATTTGGGGGGCACTTCTTACTGGCACATTGAAGCATTATTACTTCTGGGCACAGTGGGACATTAGTACTGTTGGGGGCACTATTACTAACAAGTGCACCTGGCAGAGAATTATTAGTTGGGACTGTGGGGGCACTATTACTGTGGGGGCACCCTGCACAGTATCAGCGCAGTTATTTCTGGGAGCGTTATGTTACACTATTACAGGACACTATTTGCTGGCGCAGTTATTTTAGGACACGGTGTAAACTAAGATTTTTTTGTCAAACTGCAGAGATGAGAAATGGCTGAAAAATGGGTCTGGTCTGAAAGTGAGAAGATGAGGAAAGAGAAGATCTATATTAGAGGAGACGTCACTGGATGTAAGAGGTATGTGCGCTATATTAGGTTACATTTCAATATAGAAAGCTATAAATACAGTGCAGAGATATATAGTGTGATATAGAACAGTTAGAGAGCTATAAATACAGTGTAGATATATATATATATATACTGTCTTACTCTACCTACCTATATCACTCTATATATCTCTGCACTGTATTTATAGCTCTATACTGTATGACGTTAGTACTGTCACTCGGGGGGGGGGGGGGGCGCCGAGAGAAAGTTTCGCACAGGGCGCCATCTACCCTAAGGCCGGCCCTGTCCAGGCCCGTCTGAAGTTTGCTAGAGAGCATTTGGATGTTCCAGAAGAGTATTGGGAGAATGCCATATGGTCAGATGAAACCAAAGTAGAACTGTTTGGTAGAAACACAACTCGTCGTGTTTGGAGGAGAGTGAATGCTGAGTTGCAAAGAACACCATACCTACTGTGAAGCATGGGGTGGCAACATCATGCTTTGGGGCTGTTTCTCTGCAAAGGGACCAGGACGACTGATCCATGTACATGAAAGAATGAGTGGGGTCATGTATCGTGAGATTTTGAGTGCAAACCTCCCTCCATCAGCAAGGGCATTGAAGATGAAACCTGGCTGGGTCTTTCAGCATGACAATGATCCCAAGCACACCGCCAGGGCAACAAAGGAGTGGCTTCGTAAGAAGGATTTCAAGGTCCTGGAGTGGCCTAGCCAGTCTCCAGATCTCAACCTCATAGAAAACCTTTGGAGGGAGTTGAAAGTCTGTTTTGCACAGTGACAGCCCCAAAACATCACTGCTCTAGAGGAGATCTGCATGGAGGAATGGACCAACATACCAGCAACAGTGTGTGCCAACCTTGTCAAGACTTACAGAAAACGTTTGACCTCTGTCATTGTCAAGAAAGCATATATAACAAAGTATTGAGATGAACTTTTGTTATTGACCAAATACTTATTTTCCACCATAATTTGCAAATAAATTATTTAAAAATCAGACAATGTGATTTTCTGGATTTGTTTTCTCATTTTGTCTCTCATAGTTGAGGTCTACCTATGATGTCAATTACAGGCCTCTCTCATCTTTTTAAGTGGGAAAAATTGCACAATTGGTGGCTGGCTAAAGACTGTTTTTCCCCCACTGAATCTGGTACATTTTAAATTTTTTGTTAGTTGTTTAGGCACTGCAGGTTGTATTACATGGAGACAATGTCACTCCAGCCATTCTATCCCTTCCCTCTCATTAAGAGGTAGGAATTTATTTATTATATTTTTTAAGCTCTCACATATTCTGCAGAGATTGTCATCATACACGATACTTCTTGTCCCCATTGGGACTCCAAATCTAAAATTTGAATGAACCTAATTTTTATAGTTTTTTTGAATCTGAGAACAAAGCAGAATACCTAGAGGAAACAGCAGCAAGCATGTAAACATGCAGATGTTGGACTCCAGTGCTGCAAGTCAGTAGTGCTAACCACTGCTTATCATTGCAGCAAGTTGCAATTTCTTTTGTTTCTTCATCCCAGCTTCTGAGAGCCATAACATTTTTATTTTTCTGTCAACAGTTCGGCATACAAACATGTTTTTCATTGTGTCTTTATGCATATTTTGGGGTGCATATGCACTGAAATTTTTTTATTAATTTTTGGGGGATTTTCAGCTTTGTTTTTTGGGATTTGGTTTGACGAGGTGTAAGTCACACATTGAGGGACAGATATCATTTGCTGTTGTCTTTGTGTTATTTTTTGTGCCAGTCTGGGTTTGCTTTGCATATCTGTGCCAAATGTATGAATTGGTGCAACTTAATAATATATTTGGCATGAGTGCAATGTGGTTTACACCTTTATGTGTAAATGTAGACCAGGGGATTGTCTGGCGTGGGTTGTCAATAAGCCATAATCCTGGTAATCTTACTTTTAGCTCTTAAACATAGACCACTTTGAGAAGTAACAAGGAACACCAAAAATTGACCAAATGTCAAGGAAAACGGTGCAATCAAAAGGAGGAAATTAAAAAAATATGTTTCATCAAACCTCAGGGCAGACCCCCATTTCTCCTCAGGCTTCATCAGACCTCTGTATCAGACCCCATTCCTCCTCAGACCTCAGATCAGACCCCCAAGCTTCATCAGACCTCTGTATCAGACCCCCATTCCTCCTCAGACCTCAGATCAGACCCCCAATATTCATCAGGCCTCTGTATCAGACCCCCATTCCTCCTCAGACCTCAGATCAGACCCCCAAGCTTCATCAGACCTCTGTATCAGACCCCCATTCCTCCTCAGACTTCAGATCAGACCCCCAAGCTTCATCAGACCTCTGTATCAGACCCCCATTCCTCCTCAGACCTCAGATCAGACCCTCAAGCTTCATCAGACCTCTGTATCAGACCCCCATTCCTCCTCAGACCTCAGATCAGACCCCCAAGCTTCATCAGACCTCTGTATCAGACCCCCATTCCTCCTCAGACCTCAGATCAGACCCCCAAGCTTCATCAGACCTCTGTATCAGACCCCATTCCTCCTCAGACCTCAGATCAGACCCCAAGCTTCATAAGACCTCTGTATCAGACCCCCATTCCTCCTCAGACCTCAGATCTGACCCCCAAGCTTCATCAGACCTCTCTATCAGATCCCCATTTCTCCTCAGATCTCAGATCAGACCCCCAGTCTCCAAATAAATGAGCTTACCTCTCCTGTTCCAGACTGCTCTGACACTCGTTGCATGGTCTTCTGCTGGCCTAGCACTGCACTGTGACCTGACGCATCGCGGCACCCAGAACACCAGGGATCAGTGAGTACAGCCAGCACTAGCAGCGCTACACTCACCACTTCCCCAGACCTCCTGCATACCGATAAGTACTTCCATAATGGAAGCAGTCATTAGTATTCACTCCATAAGATGCACTACCATTCCCCTCACTTTTGGGGGGAAAAGTGTGTCTTATGGTGCAAAAAATATGGTGTATGTTTTACTACTTTTACTCAATAAAACACCTTTTTATTTTAATGTAATCATGTTCTTTTTTTTTCTTTTGAAGTATCTTTTTATATGTAATCATGTTCTGAGACCCATTACTTTTTATTGGGTAGATATGGCTTTAAATCACTTTATATTTCAAGTTTTGGGAAGTGAGGTAACCTATTCAAGGGGTTTGCTGAGATATATTTATTGATGACCTATCATCAGGATAGGTCATAAATATCAGATCGGTGGGGTCCGAAACCTGGCACCCCCGCCAATCAGCTGAACTATTGTTCGCATCGATGAGCAGGTGTAATTATAAGAAGCTGTCCTTTCTCACTCCTATGGGACAGCTCTGTAGTGTACACTTAAATAGGAAGGAGCTGTCCTATGGAAATGAATGGGACAGGTTATAATTACACTGCTCACCGCTGCAATGTCAATGACAAGCAGGTAACCAATGAAGGGAAGGCAGCGCTCGAATGGAGCGCAGCCTTCTCTTCCAGCAGCTGATCGGCAGGGGTGCCAGGTGTCAGACCCCTGCCGATCTGATATTGGTGATCTATCCTGAGGTCATCAGTAAAAATATCTAACAAAAAAAACCTGTTTTTTTTATTGTGCTTGTTCTATGTTTATTGCTTTTGTGACTATTTATATAATAATACATATTATAATGATATACAAAGGCACAAAGTATCCATGTATAATAGATAGATAGATAGATAGATAGATAGATAGATAGATAGATAATCCCAAATTGAAGAAATTGGTGAAAGAGTGGTGGACCTGCTGTATGCAATGTCCAGCACAATTAGGCCTTTTTTAAGCCCAGTATTGTGCTGTACTGAAACGTGGGGTGAGAAAAGAGGGTCTACCTTTCACCTATGTTTTGGAGTGCTGTCTCTTTCTTCAGTTTTGGATTATCTATTGCCCTACAGTCTGCAGTCTTGGAGGGATTGCATCCACATTTGCTCTGCTGATTGTGCCGCAGTATTTTATGTTCTAGACAGATAGATAGATATGAGAGATAGATAGATAGATAGATAGATAGATAGATAGATAGATAGATAGATAGATAGATAGATATGAGAGATAGATAGATAGATAGATAGATAGATAGATAGATAGATAGATAGATAGATAGATAGATAGATATGAGAGATAGATACATAGATAGATAATAGATAGACAGAAGATAAATAGATAATAGATAGATAGATAGATAGATAGATAGATAGATAGATAGATAGATAGATAGATAATGGATGGATAGATAGATAGATAGATAGATAGATAGATAGATAGATAGATAATGGATGGATAGATAGATAGATAATGGATAGATAGATAGATAATGGATAGATAGATAGATAGATAGATAGATAGATACATAGATACATAGATAATGGATAGATAGATACATAGATACATAGATAGATAGATAATGGATGGATAGATAGATAGATTTAAAACTAAAGAAACATTGTAAAATAACAGACTACTAATAGAAGTTATTCCACTTGGTTCCGCAAGAAGACTAATAAGAGGTTCCAGAGATGTGTGAATTTCCAAAAATCCAAGTCGGCTCTGATAAGGCCCAATGGGCCGTCCGATCCTATGCAGATATATTTATGAATGTAGATACTAGATGACTGGATACATTCCAGTGTGCTTGCACATACTGATGACATGTCACTGATTTTGATACATACTGCAACATAAATGAATGAAAAGTCAGCGAATCTGTGTATTATGAGATTAAGGCTTCGTGCGCACGATCGGATTAATTTTGCGATCCACAAACCATGGACGCGCAGAATACGGATACAGGCCGCGTATGTGGCAATTTTTTCTTAATCAGAACTGGCTATTATTGTCCGCAAAACAGACAAGAACAGGATATTCTATAATTTGCAGAACGGCCCCACAGATTTTTTCTAGACCCACTGAAATTAAAGGGTCCGCGTACGATCCTCAAAAAATGCGTATTGGACGCGGACCAAAACTACGGTCGCGTGCATGAGGCCTTAATGTGATGAATAACAATAACAATAATTAACACTAATAATGTGTGTGAGCAGAGAGTCTATAGAGACATGCAGACAAGCAGGGGGATGGCTACTTTGTATCCTTGAATAGAGACTTGTAGTCACGCTTTGCCAGCTGTAATTTTCGTAGCTGGTAATTTCCTCTCTTGGATGCCTTCTCTTTCATTGTCTGAGGAGCTGGGAGCAGAAGATCCTCTTACTATGAGCCGCATGCTGTGCAATGTAACAGTTCATGCACACAATGGTATCAAGATACATCCTTAGCCACCTGACTGCCTGCTGTTCAGCAGGACTCAGGGGAAGTCTGGAGAAGTGAGGGCTTGATGATGCTTGGAGTGATCTCACTGCCTCCAGCTCATCTTTCAGAAGGGAGGAGTCCACGGCTCTCAAAACTCCTCCAATCCAAGAGTTAGAAGGAGGGGTCCAGGCCAGTGATACTGTGATAAGAGTCAGACAATAACAACACACTAAAAAGAGCAAAGCTGAACCAAATTCCAACCTGCTCATGCACTAGCCACCAGGCTTTTCACACTGCCCTTCACGATGATGTCCATGAACAGCAAGCAGCCTTTCAGCATGCATCCCATCCTGCATGAGCCGAAATATACTCCTCTCCATTCGAGCTCAGAAGCCATCCGAAGAGCCTGCCTGCAAGCACCACAGGTAAGCGTTTAGCATCTTCTCCGCAGGATGTTCATTAACTTCTGCTGCTTATTGCTTATCCTATAATCTATTTTATCTTTAAATTGGACAATGCATTTGTTAAAGCAGGTGAAGGGTTAACTCATTAATTTCGTGCTTGAATGTGATGTTCAGAAGATGCAGTAATTTGTATGGCATATGTTGGTATTGTGTTTGGGAATTACATTGTTACTTAAAATGAAGGTGCTTCAAAATTTTGTAAGATCCTTACATGTATCGTATTCTTGTTTCCAGCTTCAAAGCAACATCTTTGGTGGCTTCGATGAAACTTTACTCAGAGGAGCTGAAGCTTTGGCTGCCGTGGATATTGTATCTCAGAAAACACATCCGTTCAAGCCAGATGCCACTTACCACACGATGAGCAGCGTGTCCTGCACGCCAACGTCTTCGACGGTGCATCTGCACCACCCTTCAGTTTTAACAACCCACCATTCCCATCACCCTCACCATCAGCCTTCACAGGGCTTAGATGGAGACCTTCTAGATCACCTAAACCCTCTTACCTTAGGAGGTGTCCCAGGACCAGATGTCGGATCAACACCCTCCCATCCTCACGCTCATATGTCTGCCATCAACCACATGGTCCACCATACACAGTCTATGAACATCTCCCACAACCATGCATTGGCAACTCACACAGCCATTTCCTGCTCTGAAAACGAGACAGACCCGAGAGAACTTGAATCCTTTGCAGAACGATTCAAACAGAGGAGAATAAAACTTGGTGTAACTCAGGCCGACGTTGGTTCTGCTTTGGCCAACCTGAAGATCCCAGGTGTTGGTTGTCTCAGTCAAAGCACCATTTGCAGGTTTGAGTCTCTCACATTGTCTCATAACAACATGGTGGCTTTAAAGCCCATTTTGGAAGCCTGGCTAGAGGAGGCAGAAAGAGCTCAAAGGGAAAAAATGACCAAACCTGAAATTTTTACTGGAGGCGACAAGAAACGCAAGCGTACCTCCATTGCTGCCCCAGAAAAAAGATCCCTAGAAGCTTATTTTGCTGTTCAACCAAGACCTTCTTCAGAAAAGATTGCAGCTATTGCAGAAAAACTAGACTTAAAAAAGAATGTAGTGCGGGTCTGGTTTTGTAATCAGAGGCAGAAACAGAAAAGAATGAAGTTTTCGGCGACGTACTGAGAAGCGGTGCTCTCTTTTGAACTGGCCCGATGAACTGTTTTCACTCTAAGGGAATTTAGATACCTTGAAATCTTGTCTTCGTACCTTGGCATAGAGATGAATTTGATAAAGAACTGGGACATACAGTAATAGCCACCTGTAAAGTTATGCTGGTGAGTGGAAAAAAAGCTTGGGATAGTGTTTTCGGTTTGGCGTCTGTGACCAAAACTCCCTTGACTTTATAAGATCCAAAAAAAATAAAGAAAAGAAAAACATAAAAAAGCCCACAAAGAAATCAAAAGAAATGGGAAGCAAAACTTGAAATCCTGTCTGACGGTTTCTCTCAGTTTGGACTAGCCTTTTATATTTATTACTGTAAATATTAACCTGTGATGATGATATTGCACCAGTGGTTAAAGGTTTAAGTTATTTACTTATTTAATTTGCGTTGACGCACACATGCCCGCCGAACCCTTACACCAAATATCATTTCATTGACTGCAGCAGTCCTCGTCTCTGCATGGTTGTATTCACTCTCTCCGAATAACTGTTTTGTTTCTACCTCATCATTTGCTAGAAAGCACATGTTCAGATCTGTAAGACTCTGTAGGCAGCAGCGAGCAAGTTCAAATAGTCATGACCCTGCGATTCCACTACAAAGATGCTTTGACAATCAAATTAGTTTGTTCATATTGCCCCCCCCCCCCCTGCCCCTTCCAGGTTCTCCCTTGAAATGGATACGACATGGTATGTGAAAGTGCATATTGTCTATAGCATTTCAGCACAATATCACCATTTGTGTGTGTGTTCCTTTAATTTAAGACAGATAATAATTGATGACATCGGCGAGAGTTTTATATTTAGAGGTTTTAACTTATAATGTAATCGATTTCACAGTGGATACTTAAGGTGACTTATTTTGGAAATATTTAAATATTTGCACTTTTTTGGCAAGATACACATTGCTTGGCATAAGAGGGATTTCCCATCTGTTTCTTCTTCTTCTTCTTTTTTTTAAATGGAGCATTTAATTTTCTATGTGTGTAAAGAAAGAAATTTTGTGTCTGTGTATGCTACAGAATTTCCAATAAACCATGCACGATTTACCTCATTCCTTCTCTGTACTATTATTTAAATGCCACTTTTGTAAATAAATGTTGTGAAAATCAGAACACTGAAGTATAGTCTAAATTTTTCAGAAATGTTATATATTGTATAAGGTTTGAAAATCCACAAAAGTCATACAAAGGATGAGAGGCGATAACAAGAGGATACTTTTGCCTAGATGCCGTTATTGGGTCATGTCGTACTTCTTATATTTCTCGTATTTCAATGAATAAATAGCAAAATATAGAAGGACATCAAAACAATTTATCATTTTATGCTGATGCTCTTGTGTGTTATTGGCATGGGGGTCATTTCATTTTGTCATCAAATCTTAAATGAAATACATTCATAGCCATTTAATAGCTATGTTTAATGTAACGATATGTGTAATTGTGTATCATAGAATATAAAGTGTAGAAGTGTGGATATTGTATTTTTAGGCAAAAAAAAAAAATATATATATATATATATATAATTACATTTCTCTGTTTAACATACATTAGAATTTACAACCCTTAAGGTTTGGTAAACGTATTGTGATGAGCTCACTCATCATTGTTCAGTATCTATTATATGATTACAAACTATATTCCTGAAAGATAAGGTTCATAAAAATCGAAAACGAAAAAAAATGTGACAACTCTTTTCAATGGTACAAAGACAAACACATACTATACAGTCCAGTGTTGAATGTTATGTCAACTTTAGCCTGAGGCAGCCAGAATTTTCTACTGTGAGGCATTGACAGCACACATACACATATACCATAGTCCTACAGGTATCAATTATTAATTAAATTACGTTTTCTCAAGAGCTATACAAGGCAGAATTAAAAAAAAATTATAATAATTATTGCATAGCATTTGCTATTAGTTGGATATATTTGTATGCACAAAAAATATTTCTTGATTATTATTAAGCACACCAATATTTTTAGCAATGGTCATCATGTTCATTACCTGTTTTTCCTTTACTTTTACTTCCTTCTGGGATTTTCTTCCCCACCTATCCCTTGGTTGAACATGATGAACTTATGTCTTTTTTCAACCATATTAACTATGTAACATCTTAATTCCAGAAATATTACCATGGTCATAAAACATTGTAAAACAGAGCTAAGCAATTCCCTTATCCAAAAATAAAAAATGATTCAAAAGTTTGTATCCATTCAAAAAGAAGCAACATTTCAAGAAGGTGGCTAGGAATTATTACTATGTGTGAAATATTTTTTTTACTTTGTCATATTAAGTATGGTAGAATCGAAACATTACCTTATGATTGTCTTGTAAACACCTATTTGATGGTATAAACTGTCCAGAGTGTGAAGACTTTTTATCAAAAATTATTATGCGCTAATAATTCTTACATCTAAATGTGCAATATTTGTATTTGTCCAAGCATTAGATAACTCTAGGCCATATGCTAATTTTTCAAAATCACTAGTAATTTAATCTATTTATGTTTCAATAACTTTCCAAAAAAGTGATACTATTCCATATAATACAAATTATTATTTGGATAAGATGATGAGAATGAAACATAGAGCGCTAACCTATTACACTTCAGTTCTAAGAACTCATCCATTATAGACTGAGATACTTTTGACAGTTTAGTGACTCATCAAAGTTGTTTCCATATAGGAAAGAATGCACATATATATTTTGTATTCTTTAAAAGGAATGTTTTTTTGAAGAGTATCTAAAGCAATTTTGGTAATGCTAAAAGATGCATTTTACATAGGTTTATATTATATTGTTTTATACACAAAAACTAGTTTGCAGTTTCCTATACTTTCATTAGTGTGTATAGAAATACTGGCCCAAAAGTAAACATTTAACATGTGATCGTAAAGATATGAATATGAGCATTGCTACTTTCTTAAAGAAATACCACATTCCACTTGAAAAAAAAATCAATGACTTCTTGCTTTGTTTTTAAACTTGAAATTAAAATTAAATGCATTGACTTCACTCAGAACCATAAAAATCAAAGAAATATTTCATTATCAAGGAGATGAAATGTCAATAAATACTCCAAACTAAGTGCACAACAAAGAGGCTTTAGTACCAGAGATCAAAAACATATCAGAAAGATTGTCCCACTAGAATTCCTGTAGCCAAGATTGATTGTGAATACTTTGTAATTTAAAAGTAAAAGACAACCTGCAACAAATGTGAGTGTAGGCATTCTAGAAATTAATCAGGGTTTTATTTTATCAGTGAGTAAAATTGTATTTGCTGAAAGCGCAGCTAACTATGAAAGATATCTCATGCCTATGCAAATCAATGCACCTGCTTTAATTTTTGCTATATATATTTTTTTTTTATTTTTTTTTTTACATAAAATATCTAGTGTAATAAACACTGGTATATGATATAGTAGCTTTTATGCAGGACTTGCAGATAATTTTTTCCTAGAGCAAGTACAACTTTGATCTTTTTTACTATTTGCTGATTATTTTATTATTGTTATTATCATTGTTGTTATTTTATATAGAATGATTAGTAAATCAATCCGTCGTAGATATGCAATAGATGGATAGATAGATAGATAGATAGATAGATAGATAGATAGATAGATAGATAGATAGATAGATAGATAGATAGATCTTGGAGAGGTAGATATTTAGATTTCATATAGCTACAAATTAGAGATAGATTGGTTAATAGATACATAGATAACAAGTGGATAAAACATGGAGAGGCATATATTTGATTTCGTATAGCTATGATTGATAGATAGATAGATAGATAGATAGATAGATAGATAGATAGAAGCTGGATTAATGGGTGAATGGATGGATAGATACATTGTTGAATTCAGAGCTGAATTTGGCATTTAATGTAACCTCTCGAGTAGATGGAAAGGCATATGGATAACAACATATGACATAGATAGATGATATAAAGAAATGAATGATAGATATGAAAATAGATGAAAGAAAAAAGATAGATAGATAGATAGATAGATAGATAGATAGATAGATAGATAGATAGATAGATAGATAGATAGATAGATAGATAGTTTGAGATAGATGGTAGATGATAGATAGATAGATAGATAGATAGATAGATAGATAGATAGATAGATAGATAGAGAGAGTTGATAAAGATAAAACATGTATAAAGTGTATATTATGTAGATGTTATTTTCTTACTACAGAATGCTGAATGACAAGCTGATGAGTGGAGAACATATTTCTGCCTTATTACAATTTATTTAAACCTGCCCGGCTCTCACATTCACTCTTTACTTAATTACATGTTGTGTGGGGAAATGTAAAAGTTTCAAGCACAGTTAATATAACATCATTAATAATTCAGCCCTGAAGTTCAAACACCAGTATCTTGTAGGATTTGAGTTTTATATGTGAAAAACAGCTATTATAATAATCAGACATTTATTTTGATACTTGAATATAACTTAATATACTTAAACTATATCAAAAGCATAACCTTTGCAGCTAGTGAGGTAAGAAATGCATTTATATATATTTATGTTATTAGCCACATTACCCCATTCATATTCTGCTGATATCTAGATATTTGGAGTAATCAAGTATTCTTAACAGAAAAATAAAATTGTATAAATATAATATGAAAGCATAATTATATAGTTTTCATTTCAGGCATATTACTATTTGTCTTTTTAGCTATACATTTTTTAGCTTTTAATTTGACCCAAACAATTATACTTTGTATATGAGAAATAAATTAGTCTGAAAATAGTGTTTTAACTTTTTTTATTTCAATACATAAAAAAGCATAAAAAAATATGGTGTAATAGATTGAATTTCAGCAATATATTGAGGAATTCAAAAACATGGAGATAAATTGGGTTTATAACAAAGACTTTGCCAATATTTCTACCGAAGGGAAAAAAAAGCAAAAAGAGCAAATGAAAGCTTATTGATTAAAGTTTCAACTTCCAGCTTTAAAACTCTATTAATTGTCCTCCTATATAGAGACTGCAACATTACTTTGCCACTGAAACAATTAGTTGAATTTTGTCAAGTGAAAAAGACACTCAGAAATCAATGAAGGCTTGTGAGAATGGTTTAAGTTTGCAGTAAACTTTGTAGAAACGTATCCAACTCTCATTAATGTATCTATCCTTCACTCTACCCCAACCATCACTCACTATGGTTTCAGACTCCCTCAAATTCGCAATTTGGCATTTCGCCTGGGACCACATTAATCCTTTTCTGAGGGCATTAGACAGGGAATATATTTTATTGTGTACACTTTCCCAATGAATGAGGGACTTGTTTTTAATCACGTTAGCATCTCTGAGGTCCTTGCGCTAGCTGCCCTTTTAAATTATGTAGTATTGTTGCTGCTGTGAGAGTGTGTTTTGTTGAGGGTGTGTGTTCACCATAGACATCTACAGAAACTTTTTTTTTTTTTTTTTTCTCAGCAAGCTGTCACGACAGTGGACCAAAGCTCGGACAAGTAAATTCTACCAAATGGCTACATATAGTCAGGATGTGATAATATTGTAGCTATGGTAAGGCGAAAGCATGGAAAGTATGAATAAAACCATGTATATATTAATAGACAAATGAACACAGACATATAAAGACGCCAATGAGAACAAGCATATAAATGCACAAATTAACATTTACATAATAATGGGCAAATAAACACAGACATATAAATACACCAATGAACACAAACATATAAATGCATAAATTAACATTTACATAATAATATACATAATATTGGGCAAATAAACACAGACATATAAATACACCAATGAGAACAAATATATAAATGAACATTTACATAATAATATACATAATATTGGGCAAGTGAACACAGACATATAAATACATTGATGAGAATAAACATATAAATGCATAAATTAACACTTACATAATAATATACATAATATTGGGCAAATAAACTCAGACATATAAATACACCAATGAACACAAACATATAAATGCATAAATTAACACTTATATAATAATATACATAATATTGGGCAAATGAACACAAACATATAAATACACCAATGAGAACAAATATATAAATGAACATTTACATAATAATATACATAATATTGGGCAAATGAACACAGACATATAAATACATTGATGAGAATAAACATATAAATGCAGAAATGAACACTTACATAATAATATATATAATAATGGGCAAATAAACACAGACATATACATATACCCATGAGAACAAACCTATAAATACATAAATGAACACTTACATAATAATATACCTAATATTGGGCAAATAAACTCAGACATATAAATACGCCAATGAACACAAACATATAAATGTGTAAATGAACACTTATATAATAATATACATAATATTGGACAAATAAACACAGACATATAAATGCACCAATGAGAACAAACCTATAAACGTATAACTACACCAATGAACACAAACATACAAGTGAGGGCATCAATGAGTGGATTGTACATTGAGCAAACACTATAGAACTTGTACGGCTAATGATTATATTAGTTAGCTTCATTTCTTTTATTTTTATAGTTGTTTTAGGTGCAAGCAAAGCATGATTATTTATGTATGTATATATATATATATATATATATATATATATATATATAGTTAATGAATTCTTCTTTGTTCTCTTATCTAATTCCTGTTTTTTTTTCCATGTAGCGGAAAGCACATTTTCATAAATAGACCTTGGCCAAGTGCTTGGTATGAAAATTTAATGAAGTCTGGATGCTGAGTGCAGCCTGGGGGGCCTTTGAGAATCATTTCAGTGCAACATTAGCAGGGCCCTTCTTTCTCTCTCTCTCTCTCTCTCTCTCTTACTTTTAGACTCGGTAGACAATCAAGCCTTTCCAGCCCCCTTTTTTTTTTTTTTTTAACTTTACGGAACTGATCCCCTAAAATAGAATGGGGCGAACAAAGGGGGACACGTTTTTATTTCGCTCCTGTTCTGTTAAAGAAAGGCGAAGTGGAAATAACCTGATCATAAAAAAAATAACAGGTGCTACATCTCACACCCCTAGTATTAAAAGTTTTAAATGCAGGCAATGCAATATTTATCACCTGAGATAATAAAAAGGCAAGTCAGTATTTCCCCGTCACAAATTCAAACAGCTTGACCAAATGCTAAGATGAAGCATCTATTTGAATGCTATTCGGAAGATTTTTCTTAAGAATGACTTCTTTTTTGTATCCTTATTTTAAAGAATAGATCTGTTGGCAAGATCCAGGTAAGGTCTTATGTATTGGGCTTTGAGGGGCTTTACGTTATGGGAAGGGGGGGTTAATAAATACTAATCGCCTTATGAAGGCACTGAGTTAAATTTGCATGTTTTAGAGGATAATTAATGTTATGCTAATATTTCTGGCACTAAAAAAAAAAAAGAAAGAAAATTACAAAGCAATTAACAAATAATAAACTATGAGAACACTGGAGACATAAGAAAGGAGTCACAATTAGTAAAACTAACTTAATGAATCATTCAATTGCCTTTGGATTGTCGTTAGCGTGATCACTTATCAACCTTTGATCCTTTTCAAGTCTTAGACAAATAAGCCCTGTGGAGCTGAGTCTTTGCCTAGATAGTAATGAATATGTACTGCTATAAAACAATCCACATGAGAGCTTCTCATGCAAAATGTCAAAACCAAACTGTTTGCATACTAAAGCAGGAAACGCGGGCTTTAATTACCAAAACTTTCTCCAACTTAACTCTACAAATTATAATAACTAGCTAATCGTCCATGTTAGAAGACTAGCAATTAAAAAAAGGATGATGTCACTATGTGGGCACTGGTATTTAGAAGTACAATGTAAGTAAAATGTAAGTAAAATAATTTGTTATTTTTATTCTTTTTCAATTTTGCCTTCCCATTGAACAAACAGGCAGGTCTTAGAAACGTCCATAGCATTCAAAGATTCATTTCCAGAAGAATGCACGTAATATGAAGCATGATAGCAACAAACATAATAATAAATTAATTAGCAAAGAAATATGTTAGAATGAAAAGCACATAAAAGATGTATCACTTTAACAAAATACAAAAAGGCTGTGTTAATGCAGTTTAGCTACCTATAGATACTGTTATTACTATTCTAATTGTAATACAACTGACGTAGGAAATTTACGTTTCTTTTACTATTATAAAACTAAAATAATAGATAATAGATAGATAGATAGATAGATAGATAGATAGATAGATAGATATGAGATAGATAGATAGACATGATATAGGTATGAGATAGATAGTTGAGATATAGAGATAGATTTGAGATAGATTTGTCATATAATTTAAGCTCTCTTGAGGAGGAACCTGTTGCTGTTATTTACTCGGTGAGCAACATTTTTGTTGAATTCGAGCAGTTTATTTCTTTTGTATTACACACTAGAGGCTTACTCCAAAGACGTCACAATCACCAAGTGCTTTGAATTTGCTCTATCAATTTTGTCCAATTGTTTAGGTGCTTGAATACATTAGGATTCGGATCCTTACAATATGCATGAGTGCAGTGAGCTAAAATACACAGTGATACTGGTAATGTAACAATTTGTTCCAATCTTTCTTTCTTAAAATGTGACTCAAATATTTCCATTACAAAGTAAAAAAAAAAAACTCTTTTAATCCTCAAAACAGAACCTTCCTTGCAAAATATATCGGCCAGACAGAATTTATATACAAACATTTCCACCATTCTGACTATTTATTATTCACAGTAATCACAACAATCTGAATTGTTGTCAGGAAGAAAGTGGATTCTGAAAGGTAAAGGAGAGTTATATAGCTGGTAGTAAGTGTTTAATACCCTTGCAGCGCCACCACAGGAGAAACTAGGCATTACATTCTGCAAAATCAATAGACTTTAATACAAATGTTGGGTTCTCCTGGAAGAATTGTTCATTGTAGCCACTCTCAGGTGTGGTTCAAGGATAGAGGTCTGAACTTAGGAGGGATCACTCTTTAGTAAATCAGAATGACCAATATAGTATTACAAGAAAAGATTTTTTTTAAACCAGGCAAACCCTTTGCAGGTTATTCAAAATTATTTGTACGTAACTGTTTTAACTAGTCTAAGTTCTTATTAAGGCTAAGGCTACTGCCATAGCATTACCTAACCATGACCATGGCTGGTCGGCCTATGAGAGGGATGGGATGCCGAGCCAATCAGGGCTCTTTCTCAGTGTCTAGTCGGAGGGCTAGACGGGGGATTGAAATCATACACTGATTTTAGTTAGTGCCTGAGATTTTGTATGTGTCCTGGCTCCTGTTTGTCATTTTGTACTTAGTGCTCCTACCCTATTCCTGTTTAGATATCCTCCAAGTACCAACTTTGGCTTGTCTGCTGATTAACCTCTTGTCTACTGATTTGGCTTCTACTGACCCTTGCAAACTGACCACTCTTCTTTTTCCCTTTTGGGTAGGTCTGTTCACTTTGAGCTTGCACCTGTTTTCTGCCATCTTAGTCGGCAGATGTGATTTGAGTTTCTAGCAGCCAAGTCCATCCAGCAGGCACTAGTAAAAACTAAGGGTAGCCTTAGATCAGGGATGGCCAACCTAAGGCTCTCCAGCTGTTTCAAAACAATATCTCCCAGCATGTCCAGAATGCCTACAGCTATTAGCCTTCAGCAGGGCATGGTGGGAGTTGTAGTTTTGCAACAGCTGCAGAGCCACAGGTTGGCCATCCCTGCCTTAGATTCTACTAGCCAGAGTGGTGTAGGACAGTTACTAGCCATCTTCCTAGCTACACTGTGACATTGGCCTCATGATATTAAGGGTGCAAAGTTGTGCTGATAAAATACCCAGGGGCGGATTGGCCATAGACTTTACAGGGAAATTTCCTGGTGGGCCGATGCCCAGGGTGCCGCCTGAGCCCTCACAGCCGGCCAGTAGAAGTTTTTGGGGATGTATTTGGTGCTGCTGGCAGTATTTTGTGATGGAATGTGGTATTTGGCTCTGTTGGGGTGGTATAATGTGCCACAATATGTATTGCTGGCCCTGCCTTCCATCAAATTGGACCCGACTTCAAAATTGGGCCATTTTTAGCATTTTTTCCAGGGCCAGGTTCCCAGTCCGAACCTGAAAATAACAACTAACAATGGTGAATGAGATAGCATTGAAATCCAAAAGGTTGGGACTTCTGGAAACTAGGTTGCAGTTGCATGATACCACATTCACTATATGTATGCTAAACATTACTTGATAAGGACCAAAGTTAGACATTGTTGTGCCTCAATACATGCAATTACCAAGTTTGGCTTTAAACAGCCTACTGGCATGAGGTACTATATGTCAGAACTTTGTATTAGTGTTTATTTATGTTCCTTCAGGGCTTGACACAGATTTCTATACCTTAGAATAGTCGATGAAAATCAAATGAGTTTGAATGCATTATTGAATACCCCTTCAAGGATTTCCATTCCTATCAATGACCAATTATTTAACACGTCATCAAATTTTCTAAAGGTAAATTCATTTTTAAATCAACTAGTTGGTTTACCTGCCAAGGTGGCAGCCCATGCGTCTACTATGGGGCCTTTGCAGAGTCAAATGACCTCACACCTTTCCTGACTTGTCTGTTTCAACAACTTCCTGCACCCAGTTCTGGAGCTTCGTTTCTATGTTGTGCCATTCTTCAATTATTCCTACTAGACCTTTATGAATGAATTATTAGAAGTCTGTAATGAAGGTCCATATGGGTGTTACCAGTTGTGGGTGTGCCCCTGCACAGTCTGACTTTATTCAATCAGTGCTGCCGGTGTCAGGCTGAGCAGGGACACAGCCCCAACTGGTAACACCCATTTGTACCTTCATTGCAAACTGCTACCAATCCTATCCTCAGGATTGGCCATCAATAACAAATCAGTGGGGGTCTGACACCCGGCACCCCCGACGATCAGCTGTTTGAGGAAACAGCGCCCGAAGTTTATGTCTATGAGACAGCAGCAACAGACAGTAAGAGAGAAGGGGGCCAACAAATGCGCACTTCTCACGCCGTCTCATAAAACAGCTGATCTGCGGGGGTACCGGGTGTCGAACCCCCACTGATCTGATATTGATGACCTTTCCTGAGGATAGGTCATCAACAGAAAACGCCCGGACAACCTCTTTAAAGCCTGGTAGGTCTGGTGAGGTATTATAGTTAACACAAAGTTCCTCTTTTAATACTTGGCTTTGAGGTTGCTGATCCATTAAATGTTATACCCATCTCAGACATTGGTGGCATATTGCTAGGATATGCAACTAATGCCGGATAGATGCGGATCCTACCTCTAGGACCCACTCCTATCTCCAGAACAAGCCCTTCAAAGCAAAGGAGAGCGCACCTCTCAAGCACAGCCAGGTGGAAAGCTTGCCATGCATGTGCTTTCTGCCCACCTCTATGGGAGTTACAAAACTAGCCAAGCAAGTACACTCAGCTGTTTGTGGAAATCCTATAGCGATGAATAGAGAGTGCAATACGTATGCATAGCCACCTCTCCATTCAAAACCCGTAGTAAGCTATTTTCAGAACTCCCATAGCAGTGAATGGAGGGTGGGGGTGCTTGATTGGCATGCTGTCCTTCAGTTTGAAATACCCATTCTGGAGATAGGAGCGGATTCCAGAGTCGGCACATACTAGTGATATGGCACCAATGATTAAGATGAGAATACCCCTTTAATGAATGCACCAATAAGTCCTGTAAACGATTAATGCTAAGACTTTTGAAACCAAAAACAATATTACAAGTTATAGTTACCAGATTTCTGGAGAATTATCGATCCAGGGAGTAATCCTGATTGCCAGATTTGGAGTGAAGAAAGATTTCTGTTTACCTAAAGCCTCTTTTATTTGGGGTGAGGATCAGGGTAATATCAGGGATAGAGCTTTCGTATGAATGCTCCTTCCCAATAGTTTCCCTGTGTAAAGGTGCTACCAATCACCCAATGAACAAGAGAATGCTTGTTTATCAGGTGATCATATCTTTCAGCCAACACCCAAAAATGTGGTTTCTGAGCAGCAGGTTGTCCTGTGTAAAGTGGGATCTGCTGTCAATGGGGACAAAACGTAACTGAACAGAATGGAGTGCTCCAAAATGTATTCCGTTCCGTTCTCATACCGGAGAGCAGCATGCTGCAGTTTTCTTTCCGTCCTGGGATGTGGAGCAAAACGAATCCGTCATGACCACAATGCAAGTAAATGGGGACAGATCTGTTTTCTCTGACACAATAGAAAAAGGATCCGTCCTCCTTTGACTTTCAATGGAGTTCATGACGGATCCGTCTTGGCCATATTAAAGATAATACAACCGGATCCGTTCATAATAGATAACGATGGTTGTATTATCAGTAACGGAAGCGTTTTTGCTGAACCCTGCTGGATCCAGCAAAAACACTAGTGTGAAAGTAGCCTTACTCCTATAAAAAGTAAAAAAAAAAAAAATGTAACGGTGCTACCACACATATAATCCAAAATAAAATAACTTTATTTTTAAAAAAAAACACATTTTGTACACATTTTGTCTTCTTCCTTGTGTAACCGAGTCTCCAAAACATTGTACATTATTCCTGTCATGCCTTTTAGTAATGCATTTTCTTTTGAAATTTATATGTGGCATGCACTTTTGATTCCATTTTTAATTTCTATCAGTTCTGATTGCAGGCTGGTGGAGCAGAAGTGATCGCTGCAAAAGTGTTCACCCAATCCCTAACCAAAATTGTGCCCGATCCTTCTGCAACTCAATCTGGCAAACATAATTATAGCTTTGTGTGATTTTACCTATTCACACTAAAGAGCACCCCTGTATTTTATTTCATTCCCTTTGTGTAATTACACATAGTAAAATTACTAGTCGTGGTCAGAAATATTACAAGGGTTGTCCGAATGTTTAATATTAATGACCTATGCAGAGAATAGGTCATCAGTATGTGATCAGTGAGGGTCAAATTCCTGGCACCCCCAATGATCAGCTGTTTGAAGAGGCTGCTGTGCTCCTGTGAGTGTCATGAACCTATCACAGCATACCAAACACAGCGCTGTCCAATGATAGCTGCAATGGCCCCATTCACTTGAATGGGACTGAGCTGGGCCTAGGCAATGTGACCCATGAATGTGACATCACAGACCAAGGAAGGGGCAGCGGCACTCACTGAAGTGCATCTGTCTATTGAAAGAGCTGATCAATGGAGGGAAATGGACCATTAATATAAAAATCCCGGAAAACCCCTTTAAAATGATATTGAGTTTGTAGTACAGTGGTAACATATTGTTGTGCAGTAGTTACATATGTTAATAATGCTTTGATAATGATACAGATAGGGTTGTGTTCTGATATATATAAAACACATGATCACAAGTAGCAAAAAAAAAAATCAATATAATCTTAAATAACCATTATACAGTTACAATAACTAGGTCCCCAGACTCATTATGTGGGTACACAGAGTCTGTGTGCCACCCAATGGGGTAACCAAACGCTACTGTATTTATCCCCAGAAGCTATGTTTCCAGGAGAGAATCCCTTCATTAAACTGCAAGTGAAGGAAAATGTCCAAATGTCATGATAAAAAAAAAAAAACGCAATGTGTTTCTGTATACATTTGGATACACAAATAGGTACAGTATGAGCCCACAGCATGCCATGAGAACCATAGTACAGATTCATACAACATAGATCTGTAATGCAGCTGTGTGTTGTAAAGTAGTATCTAGTGTTGAGCGAATCGATCCGAATTTCGGGATAAATTCGTCTCAGCGCAAATCGGAATTTCCTCGTGCTTTGTGGTAGCGAATCGATTTAACCTGAAAGAGGGTAAAAAAACTAAAAAATCATACTTGATCCATTTGCTCACAACGGGCCGGCCACCGCCATCTTCCTTGAAGATCTCGCTTGAAATCCTGTGCGTGGTGACGTATGACAGATCTTCAAGCAAGATGGCGGCGGCCGGCCCGTCGCGAGAAAAAGGATTAGGTAAGTGTGATTTATTTATTTATTTTTTTAATTGTACACTCTGTTATTCATATTAGATGCTGGAATCAAGAATGCATCTGAGGGGTACAATGATGGCGAGTGGTGATTGTACCCACTACTTACAAAGAAATGCAGTTCAAATTATTTTGTAAAATTCGGCGAAGCAGCCAAATCAAATTTATGAATAATTTGCTCATCTCTAGTAGTATCTTGTCATTGTGACTAAAAACATCCTAGCAACTTACAGTACCATGAAAACTTCAGCTACAGATTACATGTTTGTTGATATGCTTCCTTGCAGTGTACTTCATGTACAAGACATGTGGAAAGTCTCCAGTTTCTCCCATCATTCTGCACTCAATACCCCCTAATGAGAAAGTGAAAATAGAATTTTAGAAATGTTTGTTAATTTATTTAAAGAAAAAAAAACCTAAAAATGGCATCGACATAAGTATTTAGATCCTTTGCTTTAACTGTTGAAATTTAGCTCTGGGGGCCTCCAATTTCTCTTTATCATCTTGATGATTGTACACCTTGGAGTTCACCTGTACTAAAGTCAACTGATTGGACATGATTTGGAAAGACACAGCCCTGTCTCTATGTGGCCTCACAATTGACAATTCATATCAGAACAAAAACCAAGCAATAATGAAGAAAAAACTGCCTATAGAGCTCAGAGACCAGATTGTGTTAAGGCACAAATCTGAAGAATGGTACAAAAACATTCTGCTGCACTGAAAGTTCTCAACAGCACAGTGGTTTCCATAATTCTTAAATGGAAGAAGTTTGGAACAACCAGGACTCTCCTTAGAGCTGTCCAATACCTACCAAACTAAGTAATCGGGGGAGAAGGGCTTTGGTAAGAGAGATAACTGAGAACCCAATGGTCACTCTGAGCTCCAAAAATCATTTATGCAGATGGTCAACTATCACTGCAGCATGCACTAATCTGGGTTTAATGGCAGAGTGACCAGAAAGAAGCGTCTCCTCAATAAAAGATATGTGAATGCCCACCTGGAGTTTGCAAAAAAGCACCTAAAGCACTCTCGGACTGTGAAAAACAAAATTCCCTGGTCTGATAAAACCAAGATTGACGTTTTTGGCTTCAGTTCTAAGCATCATATCTGGAAGAAATCAAGCACTGTTCCTCACCTGCATAATATCATCTCTGCAATGAAACATGTTGGAGGCAGCATCATGGTGTGGGAATGTTTTTCAGCATTTGGGACAGAGGACTAGTCAGGCTTAAAGGGAAAACTAAATGGAGCAAAACATTCTTAATGGAAACCTGATCCAGGATGCTCTGGACCTCAAACTGGGCAGAAGGTTAGCCTTCAAGCAAAGACAATAACCCCAAGAACACAACCAAGAAAACACAGGAGTGGCGTAGGGACAAATCTGTGAATGTCCTTGATTGGCATAGCCAGGGCCCTGACTTGAACCCAATCGAATATCTCAGGAGAGACTTGAAAATAACTGTCTACTGACAGTCCCCATGCAACCTGACAGAGCTTGAGAAGATCTGTAGAGAGGAATGGCAGGAAATCCCCAATCCTGCTGTGAAAACCTTGTAGCATCATACCTAAGAAGACTAGTGGCTGTAAACATGGTTAAAGGTGCTTCAACTAAGTTCTGAATACAGGGTCTGAATGGGTAGATCAATGCAAGATTTTAGTTTTTACTTTTTTTAAAAAATTAGGAAAGATTTTGAACGTTCGGTTTTCACTTTCTCATTATGGAGTATTAATTGCAAAATCATGGGAGAAAACTTGATTTGTCTTTTATTTTAGCACAAGGATGCAACATAACAAAATGTGAAAAAGTGATAGAGTTTGAAGACTTTTCAAATGCTTGTAGGCAGTATGTCAATGCAGATAACAACAAAACTAAATAATGTAATCTATCCACCCTAATGCAGCAGCCATGTCCACTGCTCAACTGATTTTTAGGGAGTTCAAATTCTAGTTAATATTTGTATTATCTCAAAGAATCCCCTTAAAGATTTTCTGCATGGTAAAACCTTTCTTCTGAATGAAATGAGTCTAATAAGCCTTCTGATTTTCAGTAGGGATTCCCTCCAGGAGGTATTGGAATTTGCTATGGGCACCTTGCAGGTCATGGTCCTCAAAGAAGCCTCTTGGGGAAAAATGTAAAGCAGATGGTCATGAGACAAGAGATAGTAAGATAAAGCAGATAGTAAGATAAAAGTTGACTTTATGATCATTGACACTGGAAAGGAATTAGAGACAATAGAGTCAGGATTTCAAGCTGAGGGTCAAAGTCAAAGTTCAAAAAAAGCGTTGTAGAGATTCAGGAGCACCTGACAGACTGCAATGTGCAAACCTACTGTTTTGGCATTAGATGGAAGGAGGAGTCACTTTAAAGAGATGCTATCCACCCTAATGCAGAAATCATGTACCCTGAGATAAGCTCAACTGGTTTTTAAGGAGTTCAAATATTTATAGTATCTCCAAGAATCCCTTTAATGATTTTCTGCATCGTAAGACCTTTATTCTGATTGAAATGAGTCTAGTAAGCCTTCTGATTTTCAGTAGGGATTCCTTCAGGGAGGTATTGGACTTTGCTATGGGCACCTTTATCAGTAAGATAAACAGATAATAAGATAAAAGTTGACTTCATGAGGGTCAAAGTCAAAGCTAAAGAGCAGCGTTGTAGAGATGTGGGAGCACTGGATAGACAGCAATGTGCAAACCTGCACAAGGCGGAGGAAGGAATCACTTTGAATAAATGCTTATAAACATCTAATCCCAGGCAGGTGCTGATCAAGACAATGAGCAGGATAGTCACCAACAGTCTTGTCATTGCAATATCAATATGGAGATGATAGGTGGGACCTGCACCTATCTGACATTAATAGTATGTCCTATCCTAGCCATGAGCAAATTCCTTTAAACTTATTTGGTAAGAATAAAAGAAATTGTAAGAGTATCAAAATAAGTTGTGAAGAAGATTCAAAAATATAAAATCCAAAACCTTAAATAGACTTTATATTTCAGGTTTTGGGAAATTTTATTTTGGCCTTTTCTTGTGCTTAGACAACTTGCAGACTACTAATATGGCTGCCATAAGAGCTGCTTAAGAGTTATCAACAAGTTTTCCAGTTTACTAAAAGGTAAATCTTATTTCCTGAATTGGTGACTACTCTGTCTATATATACTGTAGATAATAGGAAACAGAATTGGTGATCACCAGGAGTTCGTCTGTACCACTCAGGTGACCATCTATGTTATAGATAGGAAGACAGTGATGAAAGGTCAAATGCTGGTCAGAAGAAAGAAATATCAGATAAAAGAGATAATTCTAGTGTGTGGCATAGGGCTGTGGATGTTGTACCATTGGCAAAAACTTAGGGGAACATTTACTATGTCTTTTACACCAGAATTCTAGTGTGGAAAAATTGCTAATGTCATCAAACTCTGTAGTTGCAACAAAATTTGCAACTTTTCGAACCTTATACCACTTTTGAGAAGTGTGAAAATGGGGTGTTCAGAGAGCTGGGATGGGTGGACCATAAGGTTCCGACATATCTGTCTATATTCACACCAGTTTCTGGTGTAAATTTGAATAGAAAACTACAAGAGCTAGAAGGCTGCCGTTGATTTAACTGTGTCACATGGCCTGCCGGAGGATGCAACAAATTCGTGAGAGGCCTCAAGATAAATCTGTTGCATCCTCCAGCAGAGCAGAAGGAATCAAGACTGGTGCATAAAATACTGGTCTTGATAAATGCCCCCCTTAATGTCTAAATGGAGATATACTTTAAACAGAACATAGATGAAAGGCCAGTGGCAAAAATCAATCGAAGAAGATGCGTTTCACTCATTTAATATTTGAGTCTGTTTTAGGGAAATCAAAAGTGAATGGTATCAAGAAAACCTTTTCATGCACTTTTTATACTGATGCAATAAAAAAAATTTCTCAGTGTCTCGCAATGTACAGAAGAAAATCTTTTGGACTAGATTAACTTTGACAAGCATTTGGGAGATGAAATTCCTTCAGGTCAAGAGAAATGCAGTCAGAATTTCTTGACCCGATGAAAAGAGTCTATTTCCCAACAACTTGTCAAAAACATTTGTCTTGTTCAACAATGCTTATAAGTATTAAAGTGTTTACAAGGATCATCTGATAAACTTTATGAGGAGCAACAAGAGGGATGAAGTACTTCAACTTGATGACAATTGACTTTATAATCTAATTGGCTTGTAGAGGGTGAAGCCTAATCCCTGTTAAAAAAAATACAAAAAACATAACAACATAGAAAATTAAAACTATAATAAAAGTCATTGAGATATTTACCGCCAAGACCATCTTCTTGATCCAATTCACCTGGTGTTGAGATTGTGTTCACATCTTCTGTTGTAAATATAAATACTTACAGTGGTGCTTGCAAGTTTGTGAACCCTTTAGAATTTTCAATGTTTCTGCATAAATTTAACCTAAAACTAAATCAGATTTTCACAAGTCCTTAAAGGATTTTCTAAGACTATAATACTGATGACCTATCCTCAGGATAGATCATTAGTATCTGACCAGTGGGGTTCCGACATCCGAGATCCTGTTTGATGAACTGTTTGAGAAGCCACCGGCGCTCGCAGTAGCGCTGCAGCCTTCTCGCTGCTCACTAAGCACAGTGTGATTCACTTCTATGGGTATGAGCTGCACATAGGCCATGTGACCAATGAATATAGCGCTTACATGGCCTAGGGAAAGCATTGAGAAGGCCATAATACTACAGCGAGTGCCGCTACTTTCTCAAACAGCTGAACGGCAGGGATCTTGGATGTCAGACCCCAACAGATCAGATACTGATGACCCAGAGGACACCAGTAGTAAAGTCTTGAAAAAACCCTTTAAAGTAGATAAGGATAACCACATCAAACAAATTAAAAATATTAGCCTTAGTCATTTATTTATGGAAGAAAATGATCCAATATCACATGTCTGTGAGGGGCAGAAGAATGTGAATAGAGATGAGCGAATCGATTCTAAATGAAACAGAGGTATTATGAATTTCCCATAAATCTGTCTGCCAAACGAATCCAAAGTTTTTGCTATTTGCTTTGGACAAATCATGCAAAAACAGCACCCAGTACCATTTTACTGTGAAAATTGGCAGGAAAAATTAAAGGAAGGAAGAAGATGGGGGATCATATGGCCCTAGGAGGGAGAATAGGAGGGCTTATTCTAATTTGCTTAGAAGCTGACAAACCACCTGATCAGCCAATCAGGGGCAGAATTCTGGGAGGTCCTGCTGCTGAGAATGCAATAGAATACCATTGTGTGTCTGCCAAAAAGCAATTGCAAAGCAGACACAAAGCAGTAATCAAGCTATACTCAGGACACACTATAGAGAGAATAGGGAGATATAGTTGGATAGATTTTAGGGTTTTATCAGGAAAAGCGTAGCATAGAGAGTGAGGGATTGGTCACTGAGTTGTGTGTTGATTCACAGTTCTAGGGGAGTAGCTATAGGGGAAGCAGGGGAAGCGACTGCTCTAGGGCCGAAATTCAGAAGGGGCCCACCCAGGAGGAGGACTAAAATTGTCAAGGCCAGCTCAACAGTACTATACAGTGACAGTATATACAATGACATACAGTATATATGTGTAGGAAACGGATGGAGCGGCTGCTGGGCCTGGTCTGAGAGCGATCTTGAGAGGAGGGGGTTGCGAAGAAGTTGCTGGGAGTGGCCCTTTTCAAAAATTTGCTGTTGGCCCCAGTCTTTTCTAGTTAAGCCAGTGCCCAGTTCATACAGCTTGCTGGCAAGTTCTATCCTGTCACAAACTCATTTTTCTGTATATGGGCAGCCATGTTTGGAAAAAGGTTAAGAGACCTAATAGGGGTGGAGATTGGGAGCATAAGCTACATCTAAGAGAAGCATACTGGATCCTGACTTTGGATACCAGACACTCCGCTGATATGAATACACGTACAGATTTAACAGATTTCATATTTCATATTTTTATTGATTTTGTATTTTCCTGCAGTTTTTTTTCTCCTGTTTTTTTCCATTCTTTTCTCCTTTTTTCATATATTAATTTATGTTTTTTAGGTTCTGAATACTTTGCTTTCTACTCGTGAGTTAATTGTTAGAGCCAATTAATTAGCACCTAATTTGCACCTGACTGACGTATTGGTATATAGGTGAGTGTTCAGATACTAGACTTTATGCTATGGCTTAGCATAACATGGATTTTATTGAAACGCGAGATCATCTGTATCAAACCTTTTTTATTTATTTTTTACTTGTGACAATAAAGGCTTGATTTTTATTTAAGATGGAAGATTTTTTTTTTCTCTGTTTGGACATATGCTATCTCCTGTGATGACCTGTGATCCTATTCCGTGCACTGCTTGGTCTGGTTTTGGTGAGCTGACTTTTTTCTTTTTCTTTAACACTATTTGCTATTACTGTCATTGAATTCAGGAGCTTAAAGGGGTTGTGCATCCAGTACATACTGATGACCTATCCTCAGGATAAGTCATCAATATCTGATCTTTGGGGGTCTGACTCCCACGACCCTCGCTGATCAGTTGTTTGGAGAGGAGGCAGTGTTCGAGCACTACTTCCTCTTTAAGATTACACTGTACCTCATCTCGGAAGTCTCATCGGGGCAGTGTACTTGTTCAATTTACTTATATAGGACGAGCACTTGTAATTACACAGTGCCTCCTCTGCAAGTGAGAAGACGCACAATGTAATCTTGAAGAGGAAGCAGTGCTCATACAAGGGTCTCCTCCTCTTTAAACAGCTAATCGGTGGGGGTGCTGGGAATGGGACCCCTATCAAGCAGATATTGATTACCTGTCCTGAGGATAGACCATCAATATGCACTGGCTGCACAACCGCTTTAAAAAGGGAGGCGGGAGAAAGAGCAAAAAATTGTAAAATAAATAAGTAAAAAAGAGCACAACAAGATATAAAAAATCCTAGTTCTATGAGACCTGAGAGTGTCATATAAGTTTACCAATCTTTAGGCTAATTAGAGCACTTTTAATTAATGTTTTATCGATTTGGCCACAAACCAAATTTTTTTTTTTAATTCTATGAATCGGACACAAAATTAATTTCAAGAAGTTTGCTCATTTCCATAAATCAACCTGTAGGATTAGCAGATAATTTCAAGGTGAAACCAGAGTCAGAAGTTTTCAATCAATGAGATTACAATTAAATGTAATTGTGTGATCTTTTTCATATAAAGAACAGGGATCTATCAAAGTCTGATCTGCCCAACACAAAAAATTTCCAAGGACCTCTGTAGAAAAGTTGCTTATGCTCATTTAATTTGATCACTTCGCTTAATTTTTCCTAACAATTTGCTTTGAAAAAAAATTAATTTGTCACAAAGCGTGTTAAATCAGGTCTATCTGGGTGGAAGACTTCAGGAACTGTGTGACAACCAGATTGAAGACGTATACCATGCAGGGCACATGGGTCAGCCCTCTCTAAAGCAGCATAAAAAGAATGCTCCTTAAGTTATCGGTGACCATGGTTCCTATCTCCAGTTGGCAAGGAAACAGCCAGGATTCAATTTCTTGGTTGAGGACATGGAGCAGTTCCTCTCTGGTGTGACTCCGTTCGCCCAGGCTTACCAGGTGCAGAACCATGTGACAATGCTTTGCTTTGCATAGCTGGTATTCTGGAGGACCTGGAGGAAATTTGCCTACAGTGGAGGCTGAGGACAAGGTGGAGGATGAAGAATGTGGAGGAGGACATTGGCACATAAATCCCATGACTATGATGCAGAAGCAGCATTGCCATCACCTGGCCAAGTTGCTGGTGTGCCTAGACCAGAACCACATTTACCCAGTGTGCCATAAAGGACATATATTGTCTTTGACCATAGTTACAGCTACACACGTCAGTGCTGGCATGTACTGTACCAAACATTAACAGGCTCAAGGACTGGCCCACCTTCTGCTCAACATACGTTTGCTGGGCTGATATAGCTTCTTAAGAGAAGTAATGACGCCTTGGAACGCTCCACCTTGGGTGGGCCATCAGTTCTCTGAAATGTTTAGAGTCCACAATATGGAAAAGGGGGGTATGTAGTACCAGCAACTTGGCCAGGTGCACTTCCAGCTTCTGCACCATTAAATGAGTACATAAGAAGTTAAACACCACGGCACTCAAAATGTATAGCAAGTTATGTTAATTTATTTATCCATCCATAATCAAAAATTAGCCACGGGCCAACGTTTCGGTCTGCAACTCAGACCTTGTTCACGGCCTGCTTGGCGTCCAGCGATCCGTTGTAATGGAGCATCCTCCATTACAACGGATCGCTGGACGCCAAGCAGGCCGTGAACAAGGTCTGAGTTGCAGACCGAAACGTTGGCCCGTGGCTAATTTTTGATTATGGATGGATAAATAAATGAACATAACTTGCTATACATTTTGAGTGCCGTGGTGTTTAACTTCTTATGAGCATACCCTTTACCACTGAGCACCATTCCACTCGAACAGGAGTGCCGACCAATACCATTACTCATTAAATGAGTACAGGCACACAGTTGTCTCTTTGCAATGGCCTTGGTAATCGATTGTTGGCAATACATGTGACGAGGAGTAGAAGCATCAAGAGCTGTAGATGAAAGGATGGAACAACGGCTTCCTTCTGCTGAGGTTGAGTGCCCTGACTGCTGGAGAAGGTGTGCAGACCACTGAGAGATGAAGCACTTGCTGTGTCAGGCTGTACTACTACATTAGTGCCACAGTTTTCCCAGGTCATTCTATGGCGACGCTCCAAGTGTTGACCCAAGGCTGTGGTGTCAACATAAGCATCCTGACTGTGCTTCAACTTCTGCCCACATATCCTGCATACATATAAAAGGATCATGCCAAGTGCAAGATAAGTAATAGCGTATAAACTACCCAAGGTAACCTTTAAGCAACTAAGGTCCTTTCTCACATTAGCTAATGTTAATGCTTATGAGTAGTGTTGATCAAACACCAAAGTGCTCGGGTGCTCTGGTGCTTGGGTCGAACACTTGGTGATGCTCGAGTTCTCACCCAGAGCACCCGAGCACAATGGAAGTCAATGGAAGAACCAGAGCACTAAACCAGGCACCCCCTGCTCTGAAGAGGGGAGGGTGTCTGGTTAACAGGAAAGGTCAGAAAATGATGGAATCACCACTGAAATGGTTTGGAAACAGCATGGGGAGGATGTATGGATGCATCTTGGACTCCATAGTCACTGCTGGGAACAATGTTGTCGGTGTATTACACCACTTTTACAGAATGACAATAATACGTCCAAAACCGAAGATAAAATTGATTTTAGAGGAAAAATTCTTAGGAAATTACACTGAATGTCACAAGTATTTAGGATGTTCAAACATTATACAGCAGACGTAGCGCAGGGAATGTCGCCTTGACTAGTGGCAGAAAAAATTACACTAAATATCACAAGTATTTAGGATGTTCAAACGCTATACAGCAGAGTACTGCAGGTAATATTGCCGTCACTAATGGCAGAAAAAATGACACTGAATGTCACAGGTATTTAGGATACACAAACGTTATACAGCACACGCAGCACAGATGGTGTTAAGGTCAGGCAATTTTGCGCAAATTTTGCCCCCCCAAAAAATATATTGCAGCCAGATAAAACAATAGTTCTTAAAAGGACCTTTGGGTCTTTGAAAAGAAAAACTAAACCTGCCTAGCCAAATCCTATCCCTACACTATCTGTTCCTCCTTGCGCAAACGTTATACAGAAGACACTGCGCAGGTAATGCCGCCTTAATTAGCGGCAGAAAAAAATACACTGGATGTCAGGTATTTAGGATACGCAAATGTTATACAGCACACACTGCGCAGGTAATGCCGCCTTGATTAGCGGCATAAAAAAATACACTGGATGTCAGGTATTTAGGATCAACAAACGTTATACAGCAGACGCCGCGCAGGTAATGTCGCCTTGATTAGCGGCAGAAAAAAATACACTGGATGTCAGGTATTTAGGATACACAAACATTATACAGCACACGCTGCACAGGTAATGTCGCCTTGATTAGCGGCAGAAAAAAATACACTGGATGGCAGGTATTTAGGATAAACAAATGTTATACAGCACACGCTGGGCAGGTAATGTCACCTTGATTAGCAACAGAAAAAAATACTATGGATGGATGGTATTTACGATACACAAACGTTATACAGCAGACGCTGCACAGGTAATGTCGCCTTGATTATCGGCAGAAAAAAAATACACCGGATGTCAAAGGTATTTAGGATGCACAAATGTTATACAGCAGACGCTGCGCAGGTGTTGTTAAGGTCAGGCAATTTTTGCGCAATTTTGCCCCCCAAAAAATATATATTGCAGCCAGATAAAACAGTAGTCCTTAAAAGGACTTTTGGGTCTTTTGAAAAGAAAAACTAACCCTGCCTAACAAATTCCTATCCCTACACTATCTCTCCCTCTTTGCAGCAGCTCTCCCTGACTAAGAATGAGCCGGGTCGCATGTCACCGGGTGCTATATAGGACCCGATGACGCGTTCCCGGCCAGCCAATCACTGTAATGCCAGTTGCCAACATGGCTACGGCATTACAGTGAATGCCAAGTACCTCCCTGCACGCTGATTGGCTTCATAGCAGCCAAGAAATGTGCAGGTAGGGGACTCGAGCATGGCACTCGAGCACAAGCGGTGTTCGGCCGAACACCGCAATGTGCCGAGCATAGCCATGTTCGAGCGAACACAATGATCGGCTGAGCATGCTCGCCCAACACTACTTATGAGTCCACCATCAGGAGGACGCTGAACAACAATGGTGTGCATGGCAGGATTGCAAGGGGCAAGCTACTGCTCAAAAAAGAGAGCATTGCTGCCCATCTGCCGTTTGTTAAAGATCCCCTGGAAACCCAGAAGGCCATTGAAACAATGTTTTGTGGATGGATGAGACCATAGTACAAGTTTTTGATTTAAATGAGAAGCATTATGTTTGGAGAAAGGAACACTGCATTCTAGCATGAAAACCTTATCCTATCATGGTAGTGTAGCATCATGGTTTTGGACTGTTCTGTTGCAGCAGGCCAGGACATCTTCCCATCATTGATGGAACAATGAATTCTGATTGATACCATTACATGCACATTCTAATGGAAAATGTTAGAAAGTTGAATCTCAAAAGAAGGTCGACTATGCAGCAAAACAACAACCCTGGAGCACACAATTTGTTCTACCAAACAATAGTTAAAGAAAATTGAAGTTTTGGAAATGGCGAAATCAAACACCTGACTTTTAATCCAATAACAATGTAGTGGAAAGACCTGAAGCGAGCTGTTTCATAGGAGAAAACCCACCAGCATAACAGAGTTGAAGCTGTTTTGTATTGGAGGAATGAGCTAAAATTCCTCCAAAGCTGATGTGCAGGACTAATCAACAATTATTTGAAATGTTTAGTTGCAGTTAATCCTGCATAAAAGGATCACACATATTGAAATCAAAGGTTCACATACTTTTGCCACTCACAGGCATGTTATTTTAGATAATTTTCTTCAACAATAAATGAACAAGTCTAATATTTTGATTGAACTCATTTGTTTGATTTAGTTTATCTTTATCTACTTCTTGGTCCAATTCATGCAGAGATATAGAAAATTCTGAAGGGCTCACAAACTTTCCTAACACTACTGTATATAATGTTTAAAATGAGTGCCCTATAACAAGAAAATACATTGCTAGCTGTTGACCATAATCCATATTACTGTCCATCACCCGGGGAACACTTAGCTACCTCATCTTGTATGCACTGATGACTTCTCTGCATCTAGATGATGAAACATTTTGAAGTAAATAAGGGTGGTTAAGGATAGCTATATGTAGAGGCAGCTTGGTACTGCCTTTGTTAAGGGTATTAGCTACAGTATCTTGGGCACCAGGGTGAGATCTAATTGTGTGAAATGAGGACATAACAGGGACAGTGTCCACTGCCCAACATGGATCACCTATGTGTAAAAAACAGCCTTGGAATTCCTCCATCCTGCCTTCTGGTACAGTAAGTGCACAGGAATCCAAGTCTAATCTTTCAGTTTTCTTGTTTACAGCATTCACATATGGACTAACGTCAATGCTTATACCTGCTTACTGTATCAGATTTTAGATTCTTTTTGGGTTTTGTGCATTATCTTTGAAGTAAATTATTTTACACCTTACATGTAGTTTGCTAGTTATTCATATATTATAAAGTTTTTAGGACTATCTATCTACAGGGTGAGTTGAAAGTTGCAGGATACCCTTTTATTTCAGAAACAAAAAGGAAAATGAAAGATCTGAACACCCCAGCAAGTAATAAGTGATGGGGCTATCATTTAGACTATGTCTAGAACAAGGCCGCCATCTTGAAAGCCACCATATTAAATCAAGGGCAAATTTGTTCCACTGGGAAGGTGGTTATGTAGAATTTTCTCAGAAATCGATTGCCACAATCAGATCTCTTGTGGTTCAAAAGAGAAAGTTCAAAACTTCAAAGTTCTGTGTTCAGCACCATGGACAACACAGTGAACATGTAAAATAGATGTGCATCACAGGGATCATTCCTGATTGTTGTTGCAACTTTCTGTATTGATAACTTTTGAACCACAAGAGACATTGCAAATTGGATTGTGTCAATTGATTTCTGAGAAAATCCTGGTCTTCTTTGAAATGTTACATGACCCCTTTCCCATTGGAAAAATATGCCCTTGACCCAATATGGTGGATGCTCTGCTCCTGGAGAAGCTCACGCGAAGAGCTTCAAGGGGGCCACCATTAACTTTATTGAGTTCATTGCAGGTAATTTATATATATCATTAATATTGCCCTTTATACTTTACATTGAGGTCTTGAACTGCATACTGCTGGATAATAATTTTATTAATAGGGGTTTATTATTACATGTTTTTTTAGCAAAGGATATAGTGCAATATATTCCA
>ONZH01015313.1:0-51860 GCA_900303285.1 Rhinella marina
CCCCCTTCTCTTTCACTGCTAACCATGTCCGAGCCAACAGCCGACCCCCGTCCGCTTTCAGCTCCTACACACTATGCCTGCGCTAAGTGTGCTCTCAAATTCTCACGTGGCCAAATTGTGGAACCGGACTGGGCCCGAGCTCTGTCCCAGGCAGTGGCTGATTTATCAAAAGTGTCCCAAACCACCCTCACTCTCATGGGGCGTTTGGTTGACAATGCGCCACCTGCACAATCTACACCCTCCGCTAGTAGCCAGCCTAGGGGTAGACACTCCCGCAAACGACCCAGAACAGGTCATTTGTCCTCCTCTGAGGCTTCTGTCTCACCGCCACCTCCTAGGTCGCGCTCTGAGCTGTCCTCCCTACCAAGCGAGGCGCTTTCTGAAGGAGAGATCCCTGATTCAGGGTCTGACATAGACCCAGACCAGTCGTCCAAGATGGCATCCATGGTCGACAGCCTAGTCACAGCCGTTCGTGATACCTTCCAGATCCAGGACGAATCCACGTCCTCTGGTCAGCAGGGGGTATCGTTTCTTCGGTCCAAACACACCCCTAGGGTATTCCCACTGCATGACGATTTTTCTGCCGTCATTGCTAAATCATGGGACCATCCGGATAGGCGCTTCACTGGGTCTAAGCGACTTGATTTGCTCTACCCCTTTCCAACCACCTCGGTGGACAAATGGTCAGCACCCCCCAAGGTGGATCCTCCTGTGGCACGTCTTTCCAAACACACGGCCATTCCGGTAGCAGATGGGTCGTCCCTTCAGGACCCAGTGGATCGCCGTCTGGAATCTTTTTCCAAATCAGCCTTCGCTGCGTGCGGTTCCGCTCTCCGCCCCATTTTCGCTTCTGCTTGGGTGGCCAAGGCAATCTCTGAATGGGCGCTACGCTTACACCAGGATATCTCGTCGGATCTCCCCCTGGAAGATCTTCAGGTCCTGGCGCTTCAAATATTCCCAAGCAGGAAAATATCTCTGTGAAGCATCCTTGGATGCGAGCACCATAGTCGCACACGCCTCAGCCCTTAATGTAGCCATGCCGCGAGAAGTTTGGCTGAAGGTCTGGTCAGCTGATTCTTCATCCAAGAGTTCCCTTACGGGGCTCCCCTTTTCAGGCTCGCGGCTTTTCGGTACCAGACTGGATGAACTTATCTCAGAGGCCACTGGTGGTAAAAGCACCCATCTTCCTCAGAATAAACCCAGACGTTCCTTTCGTACCAAGCCTTCCAATTCGAGGTTCCAGTCCTTTCGCCGTTTCTCCGGCATGCGCACTGCGACTAAGACAGGCTCGGGCGCCTCCTCGCAGGAGCAAAGGAAGAAGCCTTCCTTTAAACCTCAATCGTCATGGCGCCCCCGTTCCCAACCTGCACGTTCCTCTGGCACTAAACAGTCCTCCACATGATGGGGCGCCCCCACCCCAGCGGGTGGGGGGGCGGCTACTCCTCTTTCAGGAAGTTTGGCGGTCCCACATCTCCGACGCCTGGGCCCTCGAGATTGTAACATCAGGTTACAGAATCGAATTCGCCTCCCACCCACCAGATCGTTTTTTCCCGTCCCAGCCGCCCAAGGATCCTGGCCGGTCGGCCGCCTTTTTTCAGGCTCTGCAGAAGCTGGCCGCACAGGGGGTAATCACCCCAGTTCCCCCAACGGAGCACTTCAGGGGTTTTTATTCCAATCTCTTCGTAGTTCCCAAAAAGGAGGGTTCCGTCCGCCCAATCCTGGACCTCAAGCTTCTCAATCGCTTTGTCAAACTCCCACGCTTTCGGATGGAGTCCTTACGTTTCGTAGTGGCTTCCCTGGAGCAGGCCGAATTTCTGTCTTCCGTGGATATCCAAGACGCGTACTTGCACATCCCCATCGCCCATTCGCACCAGCGGTTCCTCCGCTTCGCAGTCGGAGAGAACCACTATCAATTCGTGGCTCTCCCCTTCGGACTAGCAACCGCGCACCGTGTGTTCACCAAGGTTCTGGCTCCCCTCCTGGCACTCCTCAGGTCCAGGGGTATCGTCCTGATCCCGTATCTGGACGATATTCTGGTCAAGGCGCCCACCTTCGATCAGAACGGGGAAAGCCTCAACATCACCGTGGAAACTCTGTCTCGTTTCGGCTGGTTAGTCAATTTCAAGAAGTCATCCCTCCTTCCCAGCAGGCAGATAACCTTTCTGGGGATGACTCTCGACTCGCATTCTGCGTCAGTCAGGCTTCCCCCTCAAAAGAGGAGATCTCTCCAAGGCTATGTCCGTCTCCTCCACCGTCGTCCTCGGTCCACGATCCGTTTTTGTATGCAGGTACTGGGAACTCTGGTTGCCTCCTTCGAGGCAGTCCCATTCGCGCAGTTTCACACTCGCCCACTTCAACAGGCGATTCTGTCGCCATGGGACAAGTCACCAGACTCCCTCAACCGCCTAATCTCCCTTCCCCCCTGAGTACGGTCGTCCCTAATGTGGTGGTTGACGGCTCCAGCCTTGACTTCCGGCCGATCCTTTCTGCCAATCTCGTGGACGGTCGTTACCACCGACGCCAGTCTTCTGGGTTGGGGGGGTTTCCTCCCGCCCTGGACGGTCCAGGGGAAATGGTCTCTGTCGGAATCCAAACTGTCCATCAATGTTTTGGAACTGCGGGCCATTTATCTGTCCCTGCTTCATTGGACCTCCCGGCTGAAGGGATCTCCGATCAGGATCCAATCCGACAATGCCACGGCCGTGGCATATGTCAACCACCAAGGAGGGACCCGCAGCTGCGCGGCAATGTTGGAAGTGACCAAGATCCTTCTGTGGGCGGAGCGTCATGTCCCCTCCATTTCTGCAGTACACATCCCGGGTGTGGAGAACTGGACGGCGGATTATCTCAGTAGGGAGACGGTGGATCCAGGGGAGTGGTCCCAGCATCCAGAGATCTTCGACGCCATTTGTCTCCGCTGGGGTCGTCCAGATGTGGACTTGATGGCTTCCCGGCTCAACCACAAACTCCCGGTCTTTCTGTCTCGGACTCGGGACCCACAGGCCTACGCAGTGGATGCGCTGGTGGCCCCTTGGGCGACCTTCTCGTTCCTGTATGTCTTTCCCCCCATTCCTCTTCTGCCCCGGATTCTTCGCAGAATCAAGCAGGAGGGCATACCGACAATTCTCATTGCCCCGGATTGGCCCCGACGAGCGTGGTACTCAGACCTCATGCTCCTTCTAGGAGACGCTCCATGGCCCCTGCCCCTCAGAGACGACCTCCTCTCCCAGGGACCCGTCTTCCACCAGCATTTACGATCGCTGAGTTTAACGGCGTGGCTATTGAAACCTACATTCTAAAGAGGCGTGGATTCTCAGAGGCGGTTATTCGGACGATGATTAAGGCTTGGAAGCCTACGTCCTCTAGGATTTACTATAGAACTTGAAAATCCTTCCTCTATTTCTGTAGGGATTGTTCCCTGCCCTCCCTTCGTTTTTCCCTTCCTACGGTTCTCTCCTTTTTGCAGAGAGGCTTGGACTCTGGGATAGGCCTTAGCTCACTCAAGGGTCAGGTGTCTGCGCTGTCCGTCTTCTTTCAAAGGCGGCTAGCGTGTATGGGTCCAATCACGACTTTTCACCAGGGCGTAGCTCACACCATCCCTCCCTATCGTCCTCCCTTACCATCTTGGGATCTGAACCTGGTTCTTGGTTCCCTTCAATCCGCTCCCTTCGAACCACTCGACAGGGTTTCCCTTCGCTTCCTCTCGTGGAAAGTAGCCTTCTTGGTAGCAATTACCTCTATCAGGCGAGTCCCGGAGCTGGCGGCTCTGTCTTGCAGGGAACCCTTTCTTGTCCTGCACCAGGACAAGGCTGTTCTCCGTCCGGTACCCTCCTTCCTACCGAAGGTAGTTTCAGCCTTCCACGTCAACGAGGACATCGTCCTTCCGTCTTTTTGCCCCTCGCCAGTTCACCCCAAGGAACGTGCTCTTCACAGCCTAGACGTGGTCCGGGCTCTTCGGATCTATTTATCCGCCTCAGACTCCTTTCGCCGCACGGACTCCCTGTTTGTTCTTCCTGAGGGTCCCCGCAAGGGCTTGGCGGCTTCCAAGGTGACGATTGCCCGGTGGATTCGTCTCGCCATTGCTGAGGCTTATCGCTCCCGTGGCAGGACGCCTCCTGCTCGGATCACGGCCCACTCGACCAGGGCGGTGGGCGCTTCTTGGGCTTGTTTCCATCAGGCCTCGGCCTTACAACTCTGTAAGGCGGCGACTTGGTCCTCCTTGCATACGTTCACAAAGTTTTACCAGGTGAACACATTTGCATCTGCGGACGCTGCTCTGGGACGCAAGGTCTTGCGCGCAGCGGTACCTTAGGGCCTCGCGTCCGAGTTCTGTTTTGTTGGTTTTGTGGTCTTTTCTTCCCACCCCGTGGACTGCTTTAGGACGTCCTACGGTCCTGTGTCCCCCAATGATACGAGCGAGAAAACGAGATTTTTGTGGACTCACCTGTAAAATCTCTTTCTCGCTGAGTTCATTGGGGGACACAGCTCCCACCCATGGATTGACTCTTACCGCGAGGGATAGTATTCTGGAGCGGGCGGGGCTGTGGGCCCTTGGCTCGGTCCTGGTTGGTTGGTTTCTCCTTTTATTCCAGTTTTCCTTCCTTGTTTTTTTCCTGCTCCTACTGCTTGGGCACAAACTGATATGCTCTCTCCTGGCTAGAGGGGGTATAGCCGGCAGGAGGAGCTAACACTTTTCAGCTTAGTGTCGCCTCCTAGTGGCAGCAGCTATACCCACGGTCCTGTGTCCCCCAATGAACTCAGCGAGAAAGAGATTTTACAGGTGAGTCCACAAAAATCTCGTTTTCAAAACTAAACACCTCTACCTGTCTACCTCCGCCTCCGTTTTCTACGCTAAGTAGGAGAGTAGCTGTTGTTAGTTAACGTTACTAATAGTTCTATTTAGTATTGTTAAAGGGAACCTGTCATCTCCGAAACACCCCCTGAACTAGAGTAAGCGTTATATAGAGTAAGTGATGCTGAATCCGAATATGTAATTTTTATCTTCGTACTCACTTTCATTCTGACTCTGTGCTCTGACAAACCAGCAGTAAAATGCCCTCACTGGACTCCAGTGCTCACTCACATAATGGAGAGGACTCAAAGAAGAGTCCAGTGAGTGCATTTTACTGCAAGTTTGTGGGAGCACAGCGTCGGAATGGAAGTGAGTATGAAGATAAAGCTTACATATTCGGATTCAGCATCACTTACACTATACAACACTTACTCTAGTTCAGGGGGTGTTTCGGTGATGACAGGTTCCCTTTAAGTTTGTTTTTGAGCCTCAGCCTTTAGTCCTTTACCTGTGGCAGCCCGGATCCGGAGGGACCATTCACCCGCTGGATCCGGGCTGCCGCTAGTGTAGAAGTAGCCTTACATTCAACTCTAATGAACAGTTGTAGCTACATGGGAATAGTTTGGGGCGGGAGGATCCCATTCCTAACCACTAGTGCTCTTACTGAGTTAGTTACTAACTCCCATGTAGCTTGGATGAAAAATAAATTAAATATGTTTTACACTTACTAGAGGCTGCAGGTACTTCAGGGGCCGTCCTGCTTCGACGGTGGTGACTTCGTCGTTGACGGTGCTCTGCAACATAAAAATGTACACAATTGTTAGATGATTACTCTTTTTAATGCTAACACATACTACTATTAAGATATTATGGGTGTGAGAGGGGGGCCATATCACATTTTTTTCTTCTAAAAAGGTATTTATGGCAATAGATAACGTTATCGTCGCAATAAATTTCTTTATATCGTTAACACGGTGCGGTAGGAATACTTTGGATATCGCCCACTGACAGTAGCTGCAGCATGGGCACGTCTTTGAGTCTGTGTGTAGGAGGAGGAAGCACTAACTATGAAGGGGCATATAAGGGTACTTTCTTTTGAACTAGTGCATTTGCCTAACACAAACGGGAGAACGGCCAGCACCATTAACAATAATGACTAGAATACCTTCACTTAAAGGGTTTCTGTCACCAGTTTTGGGCATATAAAACAGGATGACATTTGCAATGTGCAAATGTCACCTGATGCCCAAACTGGTAATCATTTTTTTACTGGTGTCCCCGTTTTTGTAATAAATCAACTTTTGTAATATGCAAATGAATCTTACTAGGTGCAAGGGGCGGTAACCCTGCACCTAGTAGCGCCGTTTCCCTACCTTTATTCACGCCCCCTTTCTTGTGATGGACAGGGCCAGGCAGCTCGCTCTATCTGCTCCTGGCCCTGTCCGTGCTGGAAATCCCGCGCCTGCGCCGTGCGGACTTCATTCGGCGCAGGCCTGCGCCGCCTTCTCTTCCGGGTGTAATGTGACGTCATCGGCAAAGTTCAAATCACCCCCCTTTCCGTATAATTAAAAAATAAATACCTAAATAACAATAAATATAGACATCATGGGTATCACCGTGACCGAAAACGCCCGTACTTTTAAAATATAAAAAAAAAATTCCAATACGGCGAATTGTGTGGTGGAAAAAAGCGTCCAAATGGCGATTTGCTGTTTTTTGTCGCTTTTTTTTCTAAAAAAAATTAAATAAAAAGTGATCAAAAAGTCATACACACCCCAGAATGGTATCAATAAAAACTTCAGATCGTCCCGAAAAAAATGAGCCCCCATACAGCTCTGTACACATAAATACCAAAAAGTTATAGGGGTCAAGATGTGACAAGGAAAAAAAAAAAAAAAAAAGGGCAACTTTCTAATTATTTTATCACTCTGAAAACGCAGGAAAAACTATACATATTAGGTATTGCCGGATTCGTACTGACCAGTAGAATGAAAGTAATGGATCAGTTTTAATGCACATCGAACGCTGTAAATAAGAAACCCGTAGAGCTGTAGCGGAATAGCGTTTTCTTTGCAATTTCACCCGGTTTGGAATTTTTTTCCCGCTTCCCACTACACCATATGCAATACTAAATGGTGGCGTTGGAAAGTACAACTTGTCCCGCAAAAAACAAGCCCTCATACAGCTATGTGAACAGAAAAATAAAAGAGTTATGGCTGTTTGAAGGCAGGGAGCGCAAAACGAAAATGCATGACCGAAAAAACCTCCGGGAGTGAAAGGGTTAAATGAACGTTCGTTATTAGTGCGCGAATGTTCGCTAATAGCACATAACGTATATTTTGTACGCAAATACAACAAATCTATTCGTCGAATATACGAATCTTAGGAAAACTTCGGCGAATGTTCGGCGAATAATTTTTTTAATGATTCGCTCATCTCTAGTAAAGAGGTCCCTTGGAGGACCATAATATATTATACCGTAATCTAGCAAAATCCAACACCGCCTGTAACATTAAGATGATTTTACTTGTTTTTTTAGTTTATTTATTAAAATCACCTGATAATGCCTCAAATGTTTTGTGGTCGTTGATGAAGTAACTGAATTATTATTATTTTTTGTTCAGATGTTGAGATTAGGGATGAACCATCCGAAGTCCATTTGCATAAAACTTTGTTTCAATACTGTACAGAGCCAATCACTGAAAATAGGGACGCTAAAAATTAAACTTTATTTCAACTGTTTAAAATATATGTGAATATCAAGGGAAAAACTAGCACAAAAGGCGTATATAAAGTATCATACGCTATCCTCTGTGTGGTGCATATGGATCAATCGCCCCACCTCACTATGTGGTAGCTGTGGATTGAACCAAAAAGGTACAGAATGCACCCACATTAGGATCTCACACAGACTGAGTAGGCAATCTATGAAGCAGGAAAAAATGCCTCTAATCTCCCCCACGCTTAAACTGGGCCGTGATTAATCCCTCTGTAGGGGTATCTGCAATCAGGGCCCCTATATGTCCCAGGAGAGTGAGGCTAAAACCTGCTAAGGGGTAGGCTTAATTGGTGATCCCTGTTCAGGGTCTCACTCTATCCCCCTTAACCAAAAGGGCCATAGATAGCCCAGTGTGGGAGGATACAGCCCAATCCCTTACATAAAGCGCCAAAGAACTGTGACGGCAAGCGCTAACACTGCATGTGTGCTACATGTAGTCAGTCTCACTGATACTACCAACTATTGTTCTACGCGTTTCACCCCAAGTGGGGCTCTTCAGGAACAGGGTAGCAAGACAAATATACACACAAGTACGCCAACCACCTCTTGTGGCGAGGTGATGGCACCGGCGCTATGGGGGCCGTAAGGCCGCCGCTTACCTGGCGCCTTCTTATAGTCAAAGCTCCTCCCTTAGGGCCGGGCCACATGCAGGATCCGTCGGTCAAGAGCGGGGGGCGGAGCTTCATCAGCCCGCCCACGACCGCGGTCCCCTCTCATCCAGCGGCACGGCCAACAGTGTGAAACACTGTCATGATTTTATCACAGGTCAATAAATCGGTGCTCCATACAGTATTAGAATGTATTGGCTCGCCATATAAAGTGATTTCTACTGTAAAAAAAACATTTCCCAAATTCGGGTTCGGTTCCAAATGGTATCTTGGAACCGAACCCGAGTGATGTTTCTTTCCCTGCACGTAATACGGGTTCATTTTTGCATCTGTATTATCCCTAAAGGCCTGGATATTGCAGCTACAAAAAAAGATTCTAAAATGCACTTGTGTCATGGCGCAAAATCCGAATTTAGACTCCCAAATGATATGTAAGGATTCATGTTCACCCATTAGTCCAAAGAACTGGTGATTGTGGTTGGTTCTACTGTATGTCACCATACAGTGTTATGGTGAGATTTTAGGTCCACCAGATGCCTGGGTGTTGTAGCCAAAGATAGGGGTACACCTAGGCTTTCTGCTGGCTGAGGGCAAAAGTGAAATGGTGCCCTCCCCTTCCTCCCTTACACTCAGCAGTACCACTCAAGAGAAGTGGTATTGTGCAGTGTCCATATATATAGAATAAGAGCAGATACTGAGAATTACACCCAGTATACAGGACAGGAGAAGTGGTACTGTGCAGTGTCCATATATACAGAATGAGAGCAGACACTGAGAATTACACCTAGTATACAGGACAGGAGAAGTGGTACTGTACAATCTCCATATATACAGAATAAGAGCAGATACTGAGAATTACACCCAGTATACAGGACAGAAGAAGTGGTACTGTGCAGTGTCCATCTATACAGAATAAGAGCAGATACTGAGAATTACACCCAGTATACAGGATAAGAGAAGTGGTATTGTGCAGTGTCCATCTATACAGAATAAGGGCAGATACTGAAAATTACACCAAGTATACAGGACAGGAGAAGTGGTACTGTGCAGTTCCTATATAGATAGAATAAGAGCAGATACTGAGAATTACACCCAGTATACAGGACAAGAGAAGTGGTACTGTGCAGTGTCCATCTATACAGAATAAGGGCAGATACTGAAAATTACACCAAGTATACAGGACAGGAGAAGTGGTACTGTGCAGTTCCTATATAGATAGAATAAGAGCAGATACTGATAATTACACCCAGTATACAGGACAGGAGAAGTGGTACTGTGCAGTGTCCATATATACCGAATAAGGGCAGATACTGAGGATTACACCCAGTATACAGGCCAGGAGAAGTGGTACTGTGCAGTGTATATATATATATATATATATATATATATATATATATACACAGAATAAGACCAGATACTGAGGATTACACCCAGTATACAGGACAGGAGAAGTGGTACTATGCAGTGTCCATATATACAGAATAAGAGCAGATACTGAGAATTACACCCAGTATACAGGACAGGAGAAGTGGTACTGTGCAGTGTATATATACACAGAATAAGAGCAGATACTGAGAATTACACCCAGTATACAGGACAGGAGAAGTGGTACTGTGCAGTGTATATATATATATATATATATATATATATATATATACAGAATAAGAGCAGATACTGAGGATTACACCCAGTATACAGGGCAGGAGAAGTGGTACTGTGCAGTGTCCATATATACAGAATAAGGGCAGATACTGAGAATTACAGCCAGTATACAGGACAGGAGAAGTGGTACTATGCAGTGTCCATCTATACAGAATAAGAGCAGATACTGAGAATTACACCAAGTATACAGGACAGGAGAAGTGGTACTGTGCAGTGTCCATCTATACAGAATAAGGGCAGATACTGAAAATTACACCAAGTATACAGGACAGGAGAAGTGGTACTGTGCAGTGTCCATATATACAGAATAAGAGCAGATACTGAGAATTACACCCAGTATACAGGACAGGAGAAGTGGTACTGTGCAGTGTATATATATACAGAATAAGAGCAGATACTGAGAATTACACCCAGTATACAGGATAGGAGAAGTGGTACTGTGCAGTGTATATATATACAGAATAAGAGCAGATACTGAGAATTACACCTAGTATACAGGACAGGAGAGAAGTGGTACTGTGCAGTGTATATATATACAGAATAAGAGCAGATACTGAGAATTACACCCAGTATACAGGGCAGGAGAAGTGGTACTGTGCAGTGTCCATATATACAGAATAAGGGCAGATACTGAGAATTACAGCCAGTATACAGGACAGGAGAAGTGGTACTATGCAGTGTCCATCTATACAGAATAAGAGCAGATACTGAGAATTACACCCAGTATACAGGACAGGAGAAGTGGTACTGTGCAGTGTCCATCTATACAGAATAAGGGCAGATACTGAAAATTACACCAAGTATACAGGACAGGAGAAGTGGTACTGTGCAGTGTCCATATATACAGAATAACAGCACATACTGAGAATCACCTCCAGTATTTAGGGCAGCTAGACGGGCTGGGAGTTACTCAATAAGGTCCTGGTAGGTTGTGACAGATAACTGGAGCCATGCTGACTACAGTGCATACCACAGCTGTTGGAGGATGCATGGAGGAGGACAATGGCCTACATAGAGAAGTAAGGGCCCCATAGCAAGGATCAAACCAGGCCCCCACACAAGACAGAAGGGTTTCTGAGTAAACTCTTTTCAATGACCCTTGGGCCATTTTTCCACCGCCTCATTTGCTAAAAGTTGTTTCTTTGGAGGGAAGAGTCCTGACCAAGTTCTAACCTCCAGTAGAAGAAGAGATAATCCCAACTAAGACTGGGCCCCCTATTGCCCTGGCCGCCATAACAGTCGATGGTCTGCCGCTATGTTGGCGAACACGACAATCAAGATGGTTCCACAGATGCTCAGTACTTAGAATTCTTGATCATGCTCTTCCAACCTATGTCAGACATTTCTAGTCACATGGCATGTCCCACTGTCTTGCTGGAAGATCCCATCTGCCCCAGGGAAGACAATCAGCATGTAAGGGTATGTGATCTGCAAGGATATATTCATACCCATATCAGTTAAGGATGCCTTCCACATGGATGAATGGGCTCAGAGAATGTCCTGAACATCTTGGTTATCAGTCGGATGTAGCTCACCAGATTATGAGGGATGAGATGTCCTGGAATCTGGCTCTGTCTTCAGCTCCTCTTCCAGCGAACAGTATTCCGTTGGTGCTTGTGCGCCATTGTCAACCCATGGATCATCAGCTGCAGCAGGGTCAGTTACCAGGTCCTTATTTGCTTCTTCCTTTATTGTCATAGGTTCTGCATGGTAATTCCACTGTGCCGTCCCCTGTGCCCCTTTATCCACCTCCATCTGATGTTGATTCAGCAGTATCTGTGGCTCTCAATGTTTCTGTGGCCTTATTGCTGGCAATCAGAGTGATCGGAATGGGGTGCTGGGGATGAGTGTTGAATGTTTGTGCCACCCAGGGCTAAGGGTGTCTCTGAAAATTATTATAACAAGGCAGTGACATGTTCTTTGTCACCTATAAGTTCCCTCAGACCAGGGAAGCACAGGTTAGGACTGAGAGTGTGCAGAGGAAGGAACCTCCCACCACATATCAAAGTCAGGAGAATGAGGTTCCCTGGCAACAGCTGACGCTAGGGGTTCAGGCGTCCCAGGACACTTGACCAGCGTCAGCGCTAGGAATGACGGAGTCCCGTCTCCCAGCAATACCAAGATCCGAAGTGGATCTCAGAGAGTGATGCGCGTCCACCCCAGATGCCTGGGTTGTTTTATTTGGGCACCATATTATATTTTAAGAGACCCTGACATACTCCTACAATGGAAACCCTCAAAAAGTGACCCCATTTTAGAAACTACACCCCTCAAAGAATTTATTAAAGGGGTGTACTAAGCACTTGGACCCCATAAGAGTTTTATGGAATTTAGAAACACTTTGAAATTTAAAAGTTTCATTTCTTCCAATAAAATGTTGCTTTCACCCCAAATTTTTCATTTTTACAAGGGGTAACAGAAGAAAAAGTACCCCACGATTTGTTATCCATTTTCTCCTGAATACGGCATGTGTGGTGGTAACTTTCTGTAGGGGCACATGGCAATATCTTCTTTTTGTGTTGCCGTTTTCTGAGAGCCATATTTTTTTTACTTTTTGAGCGATCATAAGGTCTCATTTTTTTTCTGGATAAGATGACAGATTGGTACCATTTTGGGATATATATGACTTCACTTGGTATTAAAGTTTATGTGAGGCAAGGTGACAAAAAAATGGCTGCTTTGGCACTGTTTTTAGTCATGTATTTTTTACGGCGTTGACCTGATGGGGGTGCATCATGTGATATTTTAATAGAGCCGGTCGATGCGGACGCAACGATACCTAATGTTTCTTTTCCAATTTTATATAACTTAAAGGGGTTCTGCAGTTTTTTAAAATTGATGATCTATTCTCTGGATAGAACATCAGCATCTAATCGGCGGGGGTCCGACACTGGGGACCCCCGCCGATCAGCTGTTTGAGAAGGCAGCCGCGCTCCAGGAGCGCCGCGGCCTTCTCTGTGTTTTCCTCAGGCCCAGTGACGTCACGACTAGTATCATTGGCCTGGGCGGGGGTAAGCTCTGCTCACATGAATGGAGCTTACCCCCGCCCAAACCAGTGATACTAGTCGTGACATCACTGGGCCTGCGGTAAACAGTGAGAAGGCCGCGGCGCTCCTGGTCTTCTCAAACAGCTGATCGGTGGGGGTCCCCGCCGATCAGATGCTGATGATCTATCCATGATCTATCTATGCTCTGCTTGTCAGGGATTATGATCCGGATTTCAGATGATAGGATCTTAAACTGAATCACTGGCCTGGGCGGGGCTAAGCTCCATTCATGTGAGCAGAGCTTAGCCCCGCCCAGGCCAATGATACTAGTTGTGATGTCACTGGGCCTGAGGAAAACACAGAGAAGGCCGCGGCGCTCCTGGAGCGCAGCTGCCTTCTAAAGCAGCTGATCGGCGGGGGTCCTGAGTGTTGGACCGCCGCCGATCATCAGTTTTAAACAACTGCAGAACCCCTTTAATTATGTGAAAAGGGCACTTTTTTCACTTGAAACTCTTATTTTTTTTATCATGTAAAACTCTTTTTTTTACATTTTTTTGTCCCACTGTGGATTGCAATGCGTTGGCTGTCAGTATATTACCATTATAATACACTGAAAGCCTGCTTGGCTGTGAGACCCAGGGGACGCCAGCCTCATTAAAGGGGTTCTCCAGGAATTAAGAAAATGAAAATATGCAAATATTACTTTATTATGAATATATTCCCAAATACCTTTCATTAGTTATAATGGTTCGTTTTGTCTAGGGAACATTGATTAGGAGAAACAAAATGGCTGCCGTCCTACCGGTACACATAAAACCTGTCCTAATCACACAGGAGGACAAGTTACTTCACAACACTGAGAGAAAGAGCTGCCTCATCCTCCTCTCTGCTCTGACTGTCAGGAATTATGATACTGAATACAGTTGAATATATTTAGCTGAATCTTTGTGGGAATGTAGTTCATGAGGAGACATGAAGCACAGAGAGGACGGACAGGACAGACTGTGGTAATGGAGACTGCACACAAGTGCTGCTGCTTATTAGCCACATCTGCTCATGAACTTCATTCCTACAGCGATTCAGCTAAAGATCCTACCATCTGTAATCAGGATCATAATCCCTGACAAGCAGAGCAGAGAGGAGGATGAGGCAGCTCTTTAGCTCAGTGTTGTGAAGTAACTTGTCCTCCTGTGTGAATAGGACAGGTTTTTTGTGTACTGATAGGATGATAGAAACATTTTGTTTCTGTTAATGATTGCTCCCGAAAGATATTTTGGAATATATGTATAATGAAGTAATATTTAAGTATTTTCATTTTCTTAATTCCCGGAGAACCCCTTTAAGTATAATAGGGTATGGATGGAGATCAGGCTGCATTCCACAAAAATGCTGAAAATTGTCTGGACACAAACCACTGCATGCTGCGGTTTGTGTCTGGCCAGTAGCCTTAGAATATCACATGGCAGGTCTTTTCAGGATTTTTTTTAGTGTGCAGCAGTCTAATTTATGGTTGGGTACTCCTGTAATTTTATTCTGGTTTGCTCAGGTAAATGAGGTGCTATTTGTTCTGCATTTTTTGAGGATTGTTTGTTTTCATTTGGATCATCCTAGCTGATTCTGCTGTTATTCACTAAAAGTGTGTGTAATTCCTCAATCTTAGACGGATCGGGAAGGTACAGGTTGGTGGATTTGCTTGTGCCCTTTTGTCTATTATGCCCAGTGAGTCTGTGCAAATTGTATTTGTCCCTTCCTCTGGTTTTTCTAATTTTTTATTCCATCAGGATGGATCTCCGCTGACAAAATTTCAATTCCTGTCTGCCTTTTCTTTGCGTATTGCTGCGCAGGCTTTTTTTTTATCTCATTCCTTTAGGATTGGGGCAGCTATGGAAGCTTTTCTCTTGGGTCTTGATAAAACTGCTATTCAGACTGTAGGCCGATGTTCTTCTAAGTGTTAGCATATTTATGTCAGACCTTAATTGCTTGTGTAACATGGACTCTCGGTAACTTCTATGTGCACCGGGCAGAGAAGATGGTCACATGGTGATCATATGGATTCAATCTGTCGCCACATCTGAGACAGTCCGGCTTTGCTTGCTTGGGGTGAGGGCTATGACATGGACTGATTTTATCAAAACTGTTGCTTATGCCTGCGGTTTTTCTTGATCCGGACCAGATACAAGTCCATGTAGGGGGCAATAATTTGGATAAGTCAAGTACTATGGAGCAGATTTACAAAATTAATATCTTTTTGGTCTCTGTCTGCCGTTGGTTTCCAGAGGCATGGATTGTTTTGTCTGAGATTGTCCCCAGATTGCTGTGGCTTCACTCGCCTTGCCTTAGATATCCGAAGAAGATTAGATGGAAGGTGAATCATCTAATGAGCAAGTGCATGCAATTGATCTGGGGATTTTCTTTTTGTCATGTTAAGTTGGAGGCTGGATTACCTGGCCTTTCTTTTTAGGATTTGGTCTGGATACCATGACTGTGATAGCTTTTGGTGGGGTTGGACGTCTTGCATCTTGTTAAGCCTGGCAGGCTTGTGGGGGTAAAGTTGCTTCGTAATAAGCAAATTTGTGATTGAGCTGAAGCTTTTGGCTGAGCTTGTTATTATTGTTATTCTTATTATTAATAAGGTTTCATGAAGTTTCATTTGACTTAATTATAGTTGATGTTATTGTTAATGATTTAATGATAAAGGTTAACAAAATAAAAGCCGCCGTAGCCAATTATTTTCCATCACATAGCTTGTGTGTGTGGCAATTGTGTATCTGATATATTCATAGTATGAGCAGATCCTGGACTTAGGCAGTGGTGTGCCTAAGGTGTTTGGTAGCCAGGGTGGGTATTTTCTCTGGCAACCCCCCCATACTTTATAACACTGTGCCGCTCACAGTTGTTATGCCTTCATTTTTCCCCCTCACAGTAGTTATGCCCTCTCTGTGCCCCCTTCACAGTAGTAATGCCCTATATGCCCCCTTAGTAACATAGTTTATAAAGCCAAAAAAAGACATCTGTCCATCCAGTTCGGCCTGTTATCCTACAAGTTGATCCAGAGGAAGGCAAAAATCCCCTGTGAGGTAGAAGCCAATTTTCCCCACTTTAGGGGAACAAATTTCTTCCCGACTCCAATCAGGAAATCAGAATTACTCCCTGAATCAACGACCCATCTCCAGTAACTATAACCTGTAATATTATTACCCTCCAGAAATACATCCAGGCTCCTCTTGAACTCTTTTAGTGAACTTACCATCACCCCCTCCTCAGGCAGAGAGTTCCATAGTCTCACTGCTCTTACCGTAAAGAATCCTCTTCTGTTTGTATAGAAACCTTCTTTCCTCCAGACGCAGAGGATGTCCCCTCGTCACAGTCACAGTCCAGGAGATAAATAGATGATGGGAGAGATCTCTGTACTGACCCCTGATAAATTTATACATAGTTATTAGATCTCCCCTCAGTCGTCTTTTTTCTAAAGTGTTAATAAAATAAAAAATGAAAGAACAGTAACTACTCACAGCCTACTATATACTATACAGCCTACACAGCCCCTTTAAAGCGGTTATCCGCTTTTTCCTATTGATGATCTATCCTTAGGATAGGTCATCAATATCAGATGGGGGGGGGATGGGGGTGTGTGAGCTGAGTGAACAGGTGTAATTACAAGTATGACATCCCCATTCTATGGAACGGCTCCGTCTGTTCAAGTGAATAGAAGAGAATGGCGACACCATACTTGTAATTATATCTGCTCACCATTGCAAATGCTGCAGCGAGCAGGTAAACAAAGCAGAAAAAGCAGCGTTCATACAAGCGCTGATCAGCGGGCTTGTCAGGTGTCGGACCCCTGTCGATCTGATATTGATGTCCCCTATATATGTGTTTTTTTGCAGTTTTTTTTTAAACCAGTATCTCTATCTGAGTATTAGGACTCAAGCACACGACCGTATGTATTTTGCGGTCCGTAAAAAATGGATCCGCAAAAAATACGGATGACGTCCGTGTGCATTCCGTATTTTGCGGAACAGAACAGCTGGCCCCTAATAGAACAGTCCTATCCTTGTCCATAATACAGACAATAAGACATGTTCTATTTTTTTGCGGAACGGAAATACGGACATACGGAAATGGAATGCACGCAGAGTACCTTCTGGGTTTTTTTTTGCGGACCCATTGAAATGAATGGTTCCGCATACGGTCCACAAAAAACGGAACAGGTTATATATATACACTCACCGGCCACTTTATTAGGTACACCATGCTAGTAACGGGTTGGACCCCCTTTTGCCTTCAGAACTGCCTCAATTCTTCGTGGCATAGATTCAACAAGGTACTGGAAGCATTCCTCAGAGATTTTGGTCCATATTGACATGATGGCATCACACAGTTGCCGCAGATTTGTCGGCTGCACATCCATGATGCAAATCTCCCGTTCCACCACATCCCAAAGATGCTCTATTGGATTGAGATCTGGTGACTGTGGAGGCCATTTGAGTACAGTGAACTCATTGTCATGTTCAAGAAACCAGTCTGAGATGATTCCAGCTTTATGACATGGCGCATTATCCTGCTGAAAGTAGCCATCAGATGTTGGGTACATTGTGGTCATAAAGGGATGGACATGGTCAGCAACAATACTCAGGTAGGCTGTGGCGTTGCAACGATGCTCAATTGGTACCAAGGGGCTCAAAGAGTGCCAAGAAAATATTCCCCACACCATGACACCACCACCACCAGCTTGAACCGTTGATACAAGGCAGGATGGATCCATGCTTTCATGTTGTTGACGCCAAATTCTGACCCTACCATCCGAATGTCGCAGCAGAAATCGAGACTCATCAGACTAGGCAACGTTTTTCCAATCTTCTACTGTCCAATTTCGATGAGCTTGTGCAAATTGTAGCCTCAGTTTCCTGTTCTTAGCTGAAAGGAGTGTCACCCGGTGTGGTCTTCTGCTGCTGTAGCCCATCTGCCTCAAAGTTCGACGTACTGAGCGTTCAGAGATGCTCTTCTGCCTACCTTGGTTGTAACGGGTGGCAATTTGAGTCACTGTTGCCTTTCTATCAGCTCGAACCAGGCTGCCCATTCTCCTCTGACCTCTGGCATCAACAAGGCATTTCCGCCCACAGAACTGCCGCTCACTGGATGTTTTTTCTTTTTCGGACCATTCTCTGTAAACCCTAGAGATGGTTGTGCGTGAAAATCCCAGTAGATCAGCAGTTTCTGAAATACTCAGACCAGCCCTTCTGGCACCAACAACCATGCCACGTTCAAAGGCACTCAAATCACCTTTCTTCCCCATACTGATGCTCGGTTTGAACTGCAGGAGATTGTCTTGACCATGTCTACATGCCTAAATGCACTGAGTTGCCGCCATGTGATTGGCTGATTAGAAATTAAGTGTTAACGAGCAGTTGGACAGGTGTACCTAATAAAGTGGCCGGTGAGTGTATATATATATATATCCTAGCAATATGCCCCCATTGTCCAAGATGGTAAAACCCCTTTAACACTGACCATAGGTTAAAGTCCCCTTAACTGGCCTCCACCATTCCTGGCCCCCTTGACAGAGACCTCAACAGCGACTGTCACAGTACCCCGCTCCCTTGACAGTGACCTCACAGTACCCCGCTGCCCCTTTAATCGTGGTCTCCACAGTCCCCTCCTCCCTTAACAGTGCCTACCCCTTTAACAGTGACCTCCACAGAAGCCTGTCCCCTTAACAGTAACATCCACAGCACTCTCCCCTTTAACTGTGACCTCCACAGCAGCCTGCCCCTAGGGTGGCCAGGTCCGTTTTTAGGCCGGACAGTCCGGCTTTTAGACTCCCTGTCCTTCATCCAGCGCAGGGCCTGGATGGACACAGGGATGTCCTTTTAAACAGCTCACTCTCAGACAGCAGCCCTGTGCAGTCGGAGCATGAGCTTCTAGAAGTAAGTCATCCTCCTCCCACCCCTGCAGCTGACAGAAGTTGATTTTTACCTTCATTTTTGCAATCCCTGTCGGCTGTGGAATGAGAGGGGCGTGGCCTGACCAGGTTGGGGGCAGTCTTAGCGGGACCTTACCTGGGGGTGGGGCTTTTAAGTCCTTTTTTTGAGGGTGGCTTGAATTACAGGTCGATGCCATGGTTATTTATGAGAAAACACAGTGGGTAGTGATAGAAAACATCTTTTACTACTACTGAACAGTATATATGTGACATTTACATTATATTAGGTAATGATTGATGATGAATTAGTCTAAAACATAAGGTATATTTATGGTAACCGGAATACCCCTTTAACAGTGTCATTCACAGTGCCCTGCCCCTTTAAAGCAGACCTACAGCAGTGTAGAAAACTGGTTGAGTTGTTATGGAAACCTGGTGTGAAACTGTCTGTATGTGTAGACGAATGGCCTGCGAGCTTCTATTGGTTGATAAGGGTCATGTAAACAGGCTTCTATTGTCTGCAGATTCCTTTAGTGGACATACACACACATACACACATACATACACTCAGCTGTATATATTAGATATATATATCTAATATATAAAGCTGAGTGTATGTATGTGTGTGTGTATGTGTGTATGTCCGCTAAAGGAATCCGCACCGTCGCAGCTACAATCACGAAATTTGGCACACAGGTACATCAGGTGTCCTGGAAGGTTTTAGAACGGGTCTCAGCTTTCCAGGACATACTGTTCCTGAGTTATTCCTAAAAAATGCATTAGCCAATAGAAGCCTGGTCACATGACCCTTATCAGCCAATAGAAGCTCATAGGCAGTTAGTCTCCACACACACCAGGTTTCCATAACAACCTAGCCAGTTCACTGCTGTAGGTCTGCTTTAAAGCGTCAGAGCGCTGTGGATGACACTGTTAAAGGAGTATTCCGGTTTTAGACTAACTCATCATCAATCATTACCTCATATAATGTAATCATTACCTCATATAATGTAAATTTCACATATTTACCGTTCAGTAGTAATAAAAGCTGTTTTCTTCAATTGCTACCCACCATGTTTCCTCCTAAATGGCATCGACCTGTAATTCAGGCCACCCTCAAAAGAAGGACTTAAAAGCCCCACCCCCAGGTCCCATTAAGTCATGCCCCCGACTGTCAGGCCACGCCCCTTCCACTCTGCATCTGACCGGGATTGAAAAAATGAAGGTAAAAATCAACTTCTGTCAGCTGCAGGGGAGGGAGGAGGGTGACTTTCTCCCTACAGCTCATGCTCAGACTGCACAGTGCTGCTGTCTGAGAGTGAGCTGTTCAAAAGGACATCCCAGTGTCCATCCAGGCCCTGCGCATGACAGTGGACAGGGAGTCTAAAAGCCAGGCTGTCCAGCCTCCCCCCAATGTGAAGCCACACCCCTAAACACAAGGCCACACCCCCTGGTTCCGTGAAGACACGGAGAAGAAGCTGTCTGAGCGTGAGCTACTGAAAGGGTGGACATCCCTGTGTCTGTCCAGGCCCTGCGCCGGACGGTGGACAGGGAGTCTGAAAGCCAGACTGTCCAGCCTAAAACCGGACCTCCGGCCACCCTAGGGGCAGGTTGATGTTAGGGTGCCCAGATGTCCGGCTTTAGGCTAGACAGTCCAGTTTTCTGGTTCCCTGTTCTCTGTCTGGCGCAGTGCCTGGACGGACGCAGGGATATCCACCCTTTCAGTAGCTCATGCTCAGACAGATTCTCCTCCATGTCTTCAGGGAGCAAGGGGGCGTGGCCTCATGTTTAGTGGTGTGGCTTCATGGGGACCGGGGGCGCTGCTTCACTTTTGGGGGAATGATGGCCGGTGAGGTCCGGCTTTCTGGGGTGAAGACAGTGGCCACCCTAGCTGTTGTGGAGGTCACAGTTAAAGGGGAGGGCGCTGTGGATGTTTCTGTTAAGGGGTGGGCTGCTGTGGAGGTCACTGTTAAAGGGGCAGGCACTGTAGAGGTCACTCTCGATATCTTTTAACAACACACACATAAACATTAACCCCTTCAACCCCGGGCCTGTTTTCACCTTCCTGACCGGGCCATTTTTTGCAAATCTGACATGTGTCACTTTATGTGATAATAACTTTGGAACGCTTTTACTTATCCAGGCCATTCTGAGATTGTTTTCTTGTGACACATTGTACTTCATGTCATACATTTGAGTCAATATATTTCACTCTTATTTATGAAAAAATCCCAAATTTACCAAAAATTTGGAAAAATTAGCAAATTTCCAAATTTCAATTTCTCTACTTTCAAAATACACAGTAATACCTCCAAAAATAGTTATTATTTTACATTCCCCATATGTCTACTTTATGTTGGCATCATTTTGTAAATGTCATTTTACTTTTTTAGGACGTTAGAGGGCTTAGAAGTTTAGAAGCCATTTTTCAAATTTTCACCAAATTTTCCAATACCATTTTTTTTAAGCACCAATTCAGATATAAAGTGATTTTAAGGGGCTTACATAATGAAACCCCCCATAAATGACCCCATTTTAAAAACTACACCCCTCAAGTTATAAAAAACTGCTGTTACAAACTTTGTTAACCCTTGAGGTGTTCCACAAGAATTAAAGGAAAATGGAGGTGAAATTTCAAAATTTCACTTTTTTGGTAAATTATTCATGTTAATACTTTTTTTTCTTGCAACACAGCAAGGGTTAACAGCAAACTAAACCTCAATATACATTACTCTGATTCTGCAGTTTACAGAAATACCCATATGTGGTGGTAAATGTCTCTATGGGTTTGTGGCAGTGGTCAGAAGGAAAGGAGCGCCATACGGATTTTGGAGGCAGATTTTGCTAGAATAGTTTTTAGGCACCATTTTGCAATTGAGATACCCTGACGTACCCCTTCAGTGGAAACCCTAATAAAGTGACCCCATTTTGGAAACTACACCCTTCAAAGAATATATTAAGGGGGGTACTGGCCACTTTGACCCCCTAAGCGTTTTAAGGAATTTGGAAACACTTGGCTGTGAAAATGAAAAGTTTCATTTCTTCCAATAAAATGTTGCTTTAGCCCCAAATTTTTTCATTTTCACAAGAGGTAACACGAGAAAAGCACCCCATAGTTTGTTACCCATTTTCTCCTGAATAAGGCAACACCCCATATGTGGTGGTAAACTGCTGTGGGGGCACATGGCAGGACTCAAAACAGAAGGAGCGCCATATGGATTTTGCAGAACAGATTTTGATGGATTGGTTTGCGGGTGCCATTGATTTTTAATTTTTTGAGTTATTGTCTTATGTGGGGGCTCATTTTTTGCGGGACGAGATGACGGTTTGATTGGTACTATTTTGGGGTACATAAGACTTTTTGATCGCTTGGTATTACACTTTTTGTGAGTCAAGGTGAAAAAAATAGCTGTTTTGGCATGGTTTTTTTAAAAAAAATTTTTGCAACATTCACCCGGGGGGCCATCTCATGTAATATTTTTATGGAGCAGGTTGTTACGGATGCGACGATACCCAATATGTCTAACTTTTTTATTTTTGGAAAGTTTTACACATTAGATGCATTTTAGAACAGAATAAAATCTTTTTTTTGTGTTGCCATTTTCAAAGAGCCATATTTTTTTAAGTTTCCAGGCGATTGTCTCAGGTAGGGTATCGTTTTTGCAGGACAAAATGACGGTTTTATTGGTACCATTTTGGGGTAAATACACCTTTTTGATCGCCTGCTATTACACTTTTTGTGAGGCAAGAGGGAAAAAATGGTTTTGGCATAGTTTTTTTTTTTTTTGCAGCATTCAGCCGGGGGGCCATCTCATGTAATACGCCTTGTTGATCGCCTGCTATTACACTTTTTGTGAGGAAAAAGGGAAAAAAATGTCTGTTTTGGCTTAGTTTTTTTTTTAGTTTTATTTACAGCATTCGCCTGGGGGGCCATCTCATACAATATTTTTATAGAGCAGGTTGTTACGGACGCGCCGATACCCAATATGTCTATAATTTTTATTTTTGGAAAGTTTTACACATTAGATACATTTTTGAACAAAATAAAATATTTTTTGTGTTGCCATTTTCTGAGAGCCATATTTTTTTTTATTTTTCAGGCGACTGTCTTAGGTAGGGTCTCATTTTTTGCGGGACAAGATGACGGTTTGATTGGTACCATTTTGGGGTACATACGCTTTTTTGATCACCTGCTATTACACTTTTTGTAAGGGAAGGTGACCAAAAAAATGTCTGTTTTGGCAGTTATTTATTTTTTATTTTTTACTGCGTGCACCTGACGGAGTGGATCATGTGCTATTTTTATAGAGCCGGTCGATACGGACGCGGCGATACCTAATATGTCTATTTTTTACAATTTTTTTTAATATTATTTTGTAAAAATGACGCTTTTGTAAAACTTTATTTTTTTTCACTTTTTTTTACTTTCTTATTTTACACTTTTTTTTTCACTTCTTCTGTATTGTAATGCATTGGCTGGAAGTGTATTACTCAATGTAATACACTTCCAGCACACTGCCTGTGAGATCCAGGGGTCTGGATCTCACAGGCTTCCGTAGATAGCAGCCGGATGCCTAAGGAAGGCATCCGGCTGCTATCTCAGCCATCGGGTCCCCGTCACAGCAGCACGGGGACCCGATGGAAACCCCTTACCACCGCCCGCATCGCATGTGCCACGGTCAGCGCTGACCGCGGCACATGAAGGGTTAATGCACCGGCATCGGTGTTTTCACCGATGCTGGTGCATACATCAGGGGTCTGGCTACTGGGCACAGCCGGACCCCCGCCGCTAATCAGGCGGGCGCAGCTCCTGCACCCACCCGTTAAGCGCGCCGTAGCAGTACAGCGCTGGTCTGGAAGTCACTTCCCGCAGCGCCGTACATGTACGGCGCTGGTCGAGAAGGGGTTAAATGAAATAGATTAAATATACCCGGGCGAAGCCGGGTCCTTCACGTTCCCGTTAGGCCACGCCCCCTCCCACTCCACAGCCACTTAAAAGCCCTACCTCCAGGTCCCACAATTCCACGCCCCCAACTATGTCAGGCCACGCCCCCTTCCCCTCTGCAGCCAACGGGTTGGTAAAAATCAACTTCTGTCAGCTGCAGGGGTGGGGGAAGGGTGACTTTCTCCGTGCAGCTCATGCTGAGACTACACAGTGCTGCTGTCTGAGAGTGAGCTGATTAAAATGACATCCCTGTGTCTATCCAGGCCCTGCGCACGACGGAGGACAGGGAGTCTGGAAGCCGGACTGTCCAGCCTAAAACCAGACCTCTGGCCACCCTAGGGGCAGGCTGATGTTAGGGTGGCCAGACGTCTGGTTTTAAGCTGGACAATCCGGTTTTCTGGCTCCCTGTCCTCCCTCCGGCGCAGTGACTGGGCGGACGCAGGGATGTCCACCCTTGCAGTAGCTCATGCTCAGCCAGATTCTCCTCTGTGTTTTCATTGAGCCAGGGGGCCTCATGTTTAGGGGTGTGGCTTCATGGGGACCAGGGGCGTGGCTTCACGTTGGGGGAAGGCTGGTCAGTCTGGCTTGATGTCTCTGCTGTGCACTGTAGAGTGACCTCTCGATATCTTTTAACGACACACACAAACATTAAATGAAATAGATTAAATATACCCGGGTCCTTTTGCTAATTTATATATATATATATATATATATATATATATATATAGTGAGTGGTTATGCTCGGGATCGCCTTTGCTGGGGTCACGGACACTTGCCTGTTCTATCCCATTCAGACCAAACACTGAGGAATAAGTTTTAAGCTGACTTTTAAACAGATAAAATAACATAAAACAGCAAAAGAAAACCTAGCCTGTCCAGCACTTACTATATATATATATGACATCCCTGCCTACTCGCTGGAGGGCTTCTGCTTGACAGCTCACAAAACGAGACTTTCAGCAACCTTTTACTCACTTTTTTGGCTCTCACACACAGAAAGACTTTCTGTGTCCCAAGGCAGGGAGAGACTGACTGACCTCCTGGCTGTTATATCCCCACCCTCTGTGCTGCTTCATTCATTACCTCACAGGTCAGAGTCTTTCACCTGCTTCTTCACATAGGAGAGGAGGATTTTGGAGAAATATAACTCCCTTCCTCCACCAATCCTGCATGGTGTCACATTACATATATATATATATATATATATATATATATATATATATACACTACTACTTATATCCAGATATCTAAGACGCCGGTTGCTATCTCCTGTATACAGAATAAGCAGATGCTGACATAGAGACACAAACATTCACACAGTAACACACACACATACATACACTTACTTACAGGCTGCAGGTTGTCCATACTCCTCCTTCTCCTCTGCTGTATTTTGGAGGATAAAGGACCTGCGATCATGTCACATGATGACATCATCAAAGGTCCTTTAGCCTACCATTACTATTTCTCATAGGTTTTTCATACTCTGGTATCTACACCTATGAGAAGTGCGGGCCCCCAATGTGACTGTATTTGGAGGGGGCCTAGTAAATACACTGCTCCCGGGCCCCTTCTCAACTTGGCCCTGAAGCAGTCGCTTCTTCTACTTCCACTGTAGTTACGCCACTGTCCTCACTGTTTTTTGGTGGGAATTTTCCAGCCAAAAGTTAGGTTTCCTCTGAGCAGAATTTCTCAGGATAGTAACTGCATAGTGATTGGTTACTGTGGTATGGACATCTCTGGGCAGAATTGCCCAGGATAGTAACTGCAGAGTGATTGGTTACTGTGTCTGTGGTATGGACATCTCTGGGCAGAATTGCCCAGGATAGTAACTGCATAGTGATTGGTTACTGTGATGTGTACATCTCTGGGCAGAATTGCCCAGGATAGTAACTGCATAGTGATTGGTTACTGTGATGTGTACATCTCTGGGCAGAATTGCCCAGGATAGTAACTGCATAGTGATTGGTTACTGTGGTGTGTACATCTCTGGGCAGAATTGCCCAGGATAGTAACTGCATAGTGATTGGTTACTGTGGTGTGTACATCTCTGGGCAGAATTGCTCAGGATAGTAACCACATAGTGATTGGTTATTGTGGTATGGACATCTCTGGGCAGAATTGCACAGTATAGTAACTGCATAGTGATTGGTTACTGTGGTGTGTACATCTCTGGGAAGAATTGCTCAGGATATAACTGCATAGTGATTGGTTACTGTGGTATGGACATCTCTGGGCAGAATTGCCTAGGATAGTAACTGCATAGTGATTGGCTACTGTGGTATGGACTGCGGGTGTACATAGAAATCACTGGGCCCCATAGAAAGAATCTGAATTGGGCCCCCTAACCCCGCCCGCTACCCACCCCTGGCCCATCCAACCTCCTGCCCTGGCTCCTCCCCTGCCACTCCCCCATTTGCCAATAAATATGGGTCCCCCATCTCCTGCTGGGATGGTGGGATCCCCAGCAATCTAATATTTATCCCCTATCCATAACTTCAAACAATTAGAATATCCCTTTAAAGCAGGAATGCCCAACCTGCGGCCCTCCATCTATTGCAACTACAAGGCAGGGGATGCAAGTTTTTTTGCAAGTTAGTTTTGCACCAGCTGGAGGTCCGAATTCACTCTGAATTGAAGAAGTTCAAGTGTATCTAAACGTTAAAAAAAAAGTTTATTAAACCCTATTGTAAGTGCCTTAAATGACATTTTCTATGACTTTTTCTCTCTATGAGAAATAGGCGCTGAATTCAGGTGCCTATAGCTCTTTATAATCCATACTCTCATACACCTCTGATATGACAGTGCTATATGGGAGTAAGGATCCCACTGGGGCTGCAGTGAGCAATGTCCAGCACACATCACTGCTCCTGTCTGTCTGCTTTGGTAAAACCAGGCATAGATGAACTATGTCAGGCTTTAGCAGAGTGGACATAGGACAGTGGACACAGGGAGCGATATGTATGCAAGCACAGCTGAACGAGTGCAGGGCAGGAGCTCACTGTGCTAAAGCCTGACATAGCCCATTCTCTACATCTTAAATCTATTTGCTACCAGTGCCAATTTTTATCACTTCTCTTACCCAAAAAAATTTTAATAAAATGTGATCAAAAAGTCACACACACTCCAAAATGGTATATAAAAAAAAAACTACAGTTCATCCCACAAATAATAAGCTCAGTAGATATAACTATAAAAGGTTATGGGGGTCAGAATATGGTGAAGTAAAAAAGAAAAAAAAAACATTTTTCAAAGTTTTAATTTATTTTTACACTATTTAGACATAAAAACCTATACATATGGGGTATCGTTGTAATCGTACTGAAGGGCACAGGTCAGTTTTGTGACCAATCAGCAGCAGGATCTTTGCCCTGCTAATTGCTGAATGGCCAGTGTGCAGTGCAGCAGACGCAGTGCCTCGGAAGGAGTCTGGATCATGGAAAGGTCACACACGGAGTTGAGGGGTCAGACTAAGGACATCGTGCTACCTGTTCACACAAGGAAGGGGGGAGGGAGCTGGAGGGGGGGCCCTGACTGAGGAAGTTAGGAACGGAACACAAATGGGCGGGCCGTGGGCAGACCTCAATGCCCTATAACAACTAGTTAAGTAAATTATTAATAAACTGGCTGACAGTTTAGTGCAGATGTAGTGTAGGGGCGGGGCCTTCCATGCGCTCCAGGCCCCCCTGTGCCGCGGCGTGGTCTGTCTATATTGGCAGTATGCCACTGTCAACGGCTGCTTAAGGCTGCATTCACACATTCAAACATCCGTGTGGCAACCGTTTTTGTAACAGCCATCACACGGCTATTCATATGGCTCACATGGCTTAAGCAGCTGTCAAAAAATAGGACATGTCCTATTTTTGGCCGACTTCACGGCTAGATAGACCCCACTGAAATCAATGGGACAGTGTTTAACAGCAGTTAAAAATGGGTACACTAGTGGGAAAATGCCTCTAGGGGTTAAAATAAAATTTACAAATTACTCATCCACTTCCACAAGCAGAGGCAGTCGCTCCTCTCTTGATTCTGAAGGACCCGAGCTCCCAGTGTGATAACGTCGCCCTTCACTCCCAGTATGATCACTGGGAATGCATGGTGACGTCATCACGCTAGACGTGCAGGTCCTTCAGCATGAAGAGACTGCCTCTGCATATGCAAATCGATGAGGTGAATATTTTTTTCTGGAATTAAAAAAAATTTGCAAACTATCACTGCCATGGGCCACTATGGGGGTCATTATTAATGGTGGGGGGCACCATGGGGGACATTATTAATGCTGGGGGTCACTATGGAGGTCAGTATTAGAGATGAGCGAATCGAAGCTGACGTAGTGGAATTCGTTAGGAATTTCAAGGAAAATTCGATTCGCAACGAAAGCGAATTTCATGGCGATTCGTAGTAACTAATCTTTTTTTTTTTTTCCCTAAAATGGCCGCAAGCACATGGCATGACATGGGGGAAGGATTTCTGGGACAAAGAAGTAAACACCCACAATGCGATCACATGCAGACATGTAGCCAATTAGCAGCCAGCCAGGTCCTGTGATGTCACAGCCCTATAAATAGCTCTGTAGCGCTGGAATCTGCCATTTGCTATTGATGTTAGACCAGAGACAGACATCAGGAGAGATAGGGCAAGTGAAAGAAAAACTAAAGAAAAGAAATGAGGAGATCAGGGATAGATAATCTGAATTGCAGAGATAGGAGAGGGACGATTTCTAGACAGAAAATCAGGCAGTAAAAATGCTATTCTGGTACACTGTGCAGCAGTGAGTGGGCATAAGGGTTAGCCTGTTATACAGCACTGCACTCTGTTCTAAAGGCTGTTTTGGGGTGCTTTATTCAAAGAAGCACCACTTGTGTCACTTTTTGCAGTGCAGTAAGAGGGTCAGAGCCTTGTTTGGGGTCTTTTGGGTTGTATTTGGGGGGAAACATATATAATCCGTGATTGGCAGCTTGTAAATGTGAAAGAAATAGTTGCAGCGTTATTCGCCATACAAATAGACAAGCGCCATATAGTGCTAAATTCTTCAGTGTAGTCGACTTGCCAAAAAAACAGTGAATCCGTGTTTGTGGGGTTGTTCATTTTAAATAACTATTTGCAGCGTCAGTCACCGTAGAAAAAGAAAATCGTCATATAGTGTGTAGTTCTGTGCAGTAACCCATTGTACTGCAGTTCAGCAACCCATTGTTAACACACTCTGTGGGTGACGGTATTTCTTAAAGAAATAGTTAAGGAGTTGTGCAAGGCAGTGAGCAAAGTATATTTTTTGGGGGGATTCTTAATTTCCTTTTATTTTACATTTTTTATCAAACAATATGTCAGACATAGGGGTGACAGGCCCTTCACAGGGGAGGGGCAGTGGCACAAATGTTTCTGGAATAGGCATGCAGCTCCAGTGCCCTCTTCTTTCCTCAACCTGCCTCTGTCCTTTTCGGTTCCCTCAGCCAGAGAAGTACTATATGCTATGGGCTCTGCGCCACTATACAGCGAGGACGAACTACTTGAGGACAGTCAGCAGCTACTTGGAAGCCAAGAGGTGGAGCAGAAATCTGCTCCTTCCAGTAGGTGGTCAAGTACTGATGAGGAGAGTGTAGTGGGAGGTGATGTTGAGAGCGGTCAGGCTTTGTACACCGAGACAGTTGAGGAGGACATTAGCGACGTGCAAACTGTAGTTGATGATGATGTAGCCAATCGCACTTGGGAGCCGGGTGAAGCAAGGGCTTCTTCACCATTATCATCACCTGCAGACGAGACTGACAGCTTGCGCGTCAGGCAGCGGTGCAGGCAGTAAGTCGGTAGTGTGGCCGTTAGTCAGTGGAGTGGCAGCAGTGCGAGGTCGGGAACCAAACGGGCACGGGGTAGACCGCACTCTTCTCAGGTGCGGAGGTACCACTCAATCAATGCGGAGTGTTGGTGGTAAAATCGCCTACTCGGCAGTGTGGAATTTTTTTGTTAAGACACCTGAGGAGGTGAACATGGCTATATGTAGAATCTGTGGTCAGAAAGTGAAGCGTGACCAGGGTGCTAATGTTGGCACCACGGTCCTGCGCCAACATATGCAGCGTCACCACAAAGTGGCCTGGGAGAACCGTGGCTCACATGTGGTGGTCCAGTCGGCAGCAGCAACAGCATCACCCAGTGGCACGCATCCCATTTCAGGCAGTCAAGGCTCCAGCACCTCTGCCGAAGGGAGCTGTCTGACATTATTTACCACTCCAGATGCTACTATTCCTCGCCACTCATTACAGCAGCAGTCGTTCACCGAGGCGACTGCAAAGAGACAGCAGTACGCGTCCAGCCATCCTACAGCGCAGAAGCTGACCGTGTTCCTGTCCAAGTTGCTCGTGCTGCAGTCCCTCCCTTTTCAACAGGTGGACTCTGCACCGTTCAGAGAACTGATGGCTTGTGCCGAGCCGAGGTAGAGAGTCCCAAGCCATCATTTCTTTGCCAAAAAGTCAGTCCCAGCCCTGCACAAATATGTAGAAGAGAAGGTGGCCTAGTCCTTGAGCCTGTCGGTGTCTGCCAAGGTGCACGGCAGCGCCGACGTGTGGAGTTATAACTACGGTCAAGGCCAGTACATGTCCTTTACGGCCCACTGGGTCAATGTGCTTCCAGCCCAGCCACACGAGCAACTTGAACAGGTGACGCCACTTTCTCCTCCTCGTTGTCAAACTGCTGATCCTGCGCTAATGTCCGGCTCCTTCTCCACCACCTCAGCCTCCACTGCAGGGCCAAGTCATAGTGCTCCTCCAGCGTACCATATGTGCAGGGCACAGCGGTGTCACGCAGTTCTACGCCTGGTTTGCCTGGGTGAACGAAGTCACACAGGGGAGGAACTGCTCCGTGTCATGAAAGAAGAAATCGATTGCTGGCTTTCTCCGCGACAACTAAAAATCGGAACCATGGTGACAGATAACGGAAAGAACATGGTGTCCACGCTATGCCAAGGAGGGCTGAGCCATGCGCCCTGCATAGCGCACGTATTTAATCTGGTTGTCAAACGGTTCTTCAAGCCTTATACTCAACTGCAAAACATTCTAAAAATGGCCAGGAAACTTTGCATGTACTTCAGCCATTCCTACACCGCCAAGCACACCCTCCTTGAGCTGCAGCGGCAGAATGGTGTCCCCCAACATAGGCTGATATGTGACGTTTCCACCCATTGAAATTCTACCCTCCATATGTTGGACCAACTATACGAACAGAGAAAGGCCATAAACGATTTTTAATGATCCAAGCGGACAGGAGTACTCCCCTGTGTAATTTTGATGTCAGCCAGTGGTAGCTCATGTGTGACACCTGCCACTTGCTCAGGCCCTTTGGGGAGGCCACGTTATTTGTCAGTCGCCAGAACTACGGTATGAACAACGTCATTCCACTGCTTCATGTCCTGGAAAATCTTTCTGGTCAGGGAACTGGAGACGTGGAGACTGCATCTCACAGCCACATGAGTCCGGTGGGGGCTGAACTGGAGGAGGAGGAGGACATTGGAGCACAAGCATTTAGTGGTTTTTCTACCCAGGTGACAGAAGAAGAGGAGCAGGAGCAGCCAGAGGTGGTAGAGGGAGATGAGGAAGATGAGGCAGATGACCCAGAGACACCATGGCAGTATACAGTGGAGTTGAAGGCAGGGAGTCCCTCCGAGTCACTTGCGCAAATGGCCTGATGCATGCTCACTTGCTTACGTAGTAATATTCACCATATGGTAGAGGGATGACTTCTGGCTCTCCACCCTCTTGGACCCTCGCTACCTGTCTAAAATGGGGGCCTTTTTTTCACCTGCTGAGAAGGAGGACAAACTAAAGTACTATAGAGACATCCTATGTAGTCAGTTGGCTGCTGCCTATCTGCGTCATTGTCCATCCTCTCACAGGTCTGACCGGGGGGTCCCTCAGCGCTCACGTACCACTGCCACGGCTGCTGTGGGGGGGTCGGGGGTTAGAAGCAGTACCAGCTCCATCAGCAGCAACTTGAGTCTGGTGTCGCTGATGAGCATCTTTCTTCACCCCCCAAGTGCGGAAAGTACTCACCAGCAGCAGCAGGTAGACCAGGAGCAGACCCTGAACCAGCAGGTGTTGGCCTACTTGGACAGCACCCTGCCACCCCACATTGAAGATCCGCTGGACTACTGGGCAGCCAAACTGGATTTGTGGCCACAACTGGCCGATTTTGCACTGGAGAAGCTGTCCTGCCCGGCTAGTAGTGTGGCATCAGAGCGGGTGTTCAGTGTGGCGGGGGCCATAGTTACCCCAAGGAGAACTCGCCTGTCCTTCCAAAATGTGGAAAGACTCACCTTTGTCAAGATGAATCAGGCATGGATCAGCCAGGATTTCCACCCACACACAACTGATGCATCAGATTAGATCAGCCATGATGCGTCACAAAAACCTTGACAAATGAGACTGTATTCTTCAGGCTACCTGCCTCAGCCACTCTTATGATGCTCCCACCGGCCTGATGCCACACATCTACCAGCTGCTCCTTCTACCACCCAGCATCTTTACCAGTGACTGGTATTGCCACCCACCTCTCCACTCTGTCACTGACCCAATATGTAGCCTTCTGATACTGCTGTCACCTCCAGGCTATGTCACCATGCCACTCCTGGTGGCCTGATGATGCTGCTGCCACCTCCACACGCTGTGTCCTAGCTGCCGCTACCTCCAAATTATGTAATTGTGCCACTCTACGGTATGCTGCTGCTGCCGCCTCCACACGCTGTCCTAGCTGCCGCTACCTCCAAATTATGTAATTGTGCCACTCTATGGTATGCTACTGCTGCTGCCGCCTCCACACGCTGTGTCCTAGTTGCCGCTACCTCCAAATTATGTCATTGTGCCACTCTGTGGCCTACTCATGCTGCTGCTGCCGCCGCCACCTCCGCATGCTGTGTCGTAGCTGCCGTTACCTCCAAATTATGTAATTGTGCCACTCTACGGTATGCCACTGCTGCCGCCGCCTCCACATGCTGTGTCCTAGATGCCACTACGTCCAAATTATGTAATTGTGCCACTCTGTGGCCTACTCATGCTGCTGCCGCCGCCTCCACATGCTGTGTCCTGGCTGCCGCTACCTCCAAATTATGTAATTGTGCCACTCTACAGTATGCTACTGCTGCCGCCGCCTCCACACGCTGTGTCTTAGCTGCCGCTACCTCCAAATGATGTCATTGTGCCACTCTGTGGCCTACTCATGCTGCTGCAGCCACCTCCACACTCTGTGTTCTAGCTGTCGCTATATCCAAATTATGTAATTGTGCCACTCTGTGGCCTGCTCATGCTGCTGCTGCTACCTCCAAATTATGTAATTGTGCCACTCTACGGTATGCTGCTGATGCCTCCACACGCTGTGTTCTAGCTGCCGCTACGTCCAAATTATGTAATTGTGCCACTCTGTGGCCTACTCATGCTGCTGCCGCCACCTCTGCACGCTGTGTCCTAGTTGCCGCTACCTCCAAATTATGTAATTGTGCCACTCTACGGTATATTGCATTTAAATTTTTATGACTGCTGCCTCTCCCAGGGTATGTCACTGTGCCATTCTGTCTCATTAAAATTAGTACGACTCCTGCTGCCTCTCCCACTCTGTGGCCTTGAAATGTATTTGACTGCTGCCTCTTGCAGCTGCTGTTACAGTGCCACTCTGTGGCCTAGTAAATGTATTCGACTGCTGCTGCCTCTTGCAGCTGCTGTTACGGTGCCACTCTGTGGCCTTGAAATTTCTTCGACTGCTGCCTCTTGCAGCTGCTGTTACGGTGCCACTCTGTGGCCTTGAAATTTCTTCGACTGCTGCTGCCTCTTGCAGCTGCTGTTACGGTGCCACTCTGTGGCCTTGAAATTTCTTCGACTGCTGCCTCTTGCAGCTGCTGTTATGGTGCCACTTGTTGGCCTAGTAAATGTATTTGACTGCTGCTGCCTCTTGCAGCTGCTGTTACAGTGCCACTCTTGGCCTTGAAATTTCTTCGACTGCTGCTGCCTCTTGCAGCTGCTGTTACGGTGCCACCGACTGCACATGCCATCTCCTGGCTGCCGCTACCTCAAAATTAGGTAATTGTGCCACTCTGTGGCCTCCAAATTGTACTACTACTTCCACTGCTGCTGCCACTTCCAGGGTCTGTCATTCTGCCACTCTGTGGCCTACTCATGCTGCTGCCACCTGGCCACACTGTTGTCGTGCCACTCTATAGTCTGCTGATGCTGCTGCCACTGCCATCTCCACGCTGTCTGGGGGGTTCTGCGTATAAGCGTGTAATAGAACAGGTTCTGTCGAAATGTATGTGGAATCAGTGAATTGGTGTAAAAGGCGTGCGCTTTTGGCGCTCTAGTAGGATCTTGGGCCTCTGCACGATTCTTTATAGCTGGCGCTAACATTGACCTGTAAGGCTGAGTTCAGACTTGAGTTGTTTGGTGAGTTTTGGCCCCTTAACTGCCCAAATACATAAAAGTGTGCAGCGATTCTAAGAGCGCAGCCTGTTATGTGCGTGTCACACTGGCTCACAGTATTCTTTCAGTACCACAGTAGACTCCCTATTAGTGTTGAGCGAGCATGCCTACGCTCCGCTCAGTGTTTGGCCGAAACCGAGTGTACTCGAGCGCAATGCTGGCATTCACTGTAATGTTGATTTGTATGCTAATGCGTACAAATTTGTATGCTAATGCGTACGCATTTGGACGCTAATGTGTACGCATTGTGCGCTAATGCGTACAGATTCAGTTAATTGGCATACTTTTACAAGCGAAAGGAGTAAAAGAGGAGAAGTCGCAATTCTGACCTTTTCCTATTAACCAGTCACCCTCCCCTCTTCCAAGCGGGGGGTGCCTGGTTTAGTCCCATTGACTAACATTATGCTCGAGTGCTCGGCCAGAGCACCCAAGCATACGAGCACAGAGGTGCTCGCTCAACACTGCTCTCTATGCGTTTTACTGAAAGGCACAGTGTTCTACACCACTATCCAGGCTCTCTGCAGCCCGGAAGTAGCCATTTGTTAACGCGATTCACAACAAATTTATTCGGATTGAAGCGAATTTTTTCGGAAAATTTGGCGAACCAGCCGAATCAAATTTTTGAATAATTCGCTCATCTCTAGTCATTATTAATGCTGGGCGCCACTATGGGGGAAATTATTAATGCCGGGTACCACTATGGGGGTCATTATTATTCCCGTCGGACCACTATGTGGGTCATTATTAATGCTGGGGCCACTATGGGGGACATTATTAATGCTGGGCGCCACTATGGGGGACATTATTAATGGTGGGCCCCACTATGGGGGAACATTTTCATTGCTGGGCCCCACTATGGGGGAAGTATAGTGCAGGGGTTGGGATACAGATTAAAAAAAAAATAAAATCAGCCATTTTTAAAATGGCAAAACAGCCATTAAAAAGCCCAGAAATCCAAAAAATGGTGGAATCCATGGATTTTCATGGCCATTTTTTTGTGAATGTAGCCTAATAGAAGGAATTGTTGTCGTGTGAATAGTAGGGCAATTTATATTTTTTAAGGGTCTCTTGTGTCCATATTTGTCTTTTCCAATATAGTAGGAAATGAGTGTTGTTTATTGCAGGATTCGATATATTTGCCATAGCAGTCTTAATTTCCTGCTCTCTTTGACGTTTGCGTTTCCTCTAATAACCACCTTATGGGTGTCCCATAGTGAATAGATATCAGTATCTGGGAGGTCATTACCTGCCACTGCTTGACCTTGAAGCAACACATGCTCCCTGCTGCTGAGGAGATCTGGTTCAAATCATTCACGGCTTTCTGCTGCTCATACAGATGCTCAAACGTGTGCAATGTTGAATTCTAGCCAGTTGGAACTTCGTGGATCAAGAGGTGCAGCAGCAGACCATTCTGTTGCTGCAAGTCCAGAAGAGCATTCCTCCCCACGTAAGAATGGCTGAAATGTGAGGACAGTCTACTGGACATTGCCAGCGCCTCGCGCAAGCTAGTGTGCTTATTTTAAAAGGTTCAGGGCAGCCACAATGTTGTGCCCATTGTCGCTGACCACTTTGCCCAGTTGGAGTTGGCAGGGTGACAGCCAGTGGGATGTTTGCTCCTTGATGTACTTTAGCAACTGTTCTCCTATGTGGCTACTCTCACCCAGGCCAATCAGCTCCAACATGACTTGAAACATGTGATAGGAAGAAGGGGAAGTGGGAGTGACCCTGTGCCCTGCTGTTGGGGATGGCAAGCATCCATGGAGGAGGAGGTGGATAAGTGCCTGGTGTGGGAGCTCGACCGATATAATCATGAGGGGTGTTAAAAGGACCTGCCCTCGTTGCTAGGGTGCTGCCTTGCCACTGTCGCAAAAAATATTGACCCAGTGGGCCGTGAAAGATATGTGGTTTCCCTGCCTATAAGAGCTGGTGTGAACCTTGCCGCACAGCGAGAATCACAGGAAGCATCCCACATTCTCTGCCATGTTGTACAAGGCAGGGATGGCTTTTTGGGAGAAATAATGGCAGAGAGGCTGAGTGCACGTCATCAGCTCCCTAAAGGCAACAGACTTAACTAAATGGTATGGCAGTGACTGCACCGTCAGCAACTTGGCCTGGTGGGAATTAAGCTTGCTCATTAACGGATTGTTGGCCACGTAGAGTTGTTTCCTGGCCATGCATTCCATGATTGATGGCTGGGGATAGAACGAAGGAGGAGTCTGAGGGGGAGAAGCAGAAAGGAATGATGATGATGTGAAGGACACAGTACTGCCCGTGGATGTACCCTAGCTTCTGCAAGAGGGACCCGGAGAAGGAGGGAACTCCTGTTGTGGTAAACTTTGTCTCACCCGAAGTTGCATGAGACCTCGGTGAATTAGTACGGTATTCCTATCTGCTTATTCAAAAACATTTTAAAATAGGAATCCGAAGCAGGCTTTGGCACCAGCCAGTACCAAATCCAACTTCAGATTCCTATTTAAAAAAGTTTTTAAATAAGCAGATAGGAATACCAAAGTCATTCACCAAAGTCTTGCGCAACTTCGGGTGAGAGGGAGTTTTTCTCCATGGAGCCAATACATTTTAATGCTGTACAGGAACGGCATTAACAACAAAGTTTTTGAAGCTTGATTCACTGAAGCCTAATTATCAGTTTCAGCTTGAGAATTCTGTTTGTGTTTTTTGTGTTTGTAGAAGTGCCTTGGTGGAGGTCGGAAAACCTTCCTGAGATCTTTGAGCATTGAAGAGGAAGGAGGTAAAATATAAGAGCCTGAAGATCATGTTTGGATCTTCCATCTTGATCAAACATACAGTACACACATACCTTGGTGGTGTAGAGGCCGAGAGTCTCACAGACCGTTTCCTACCCAACTGTAGTATTAGGAGACCTAGCACGAGTGTTTCCAAAATTGCTGGCAGGGTTCTGAATGGGTCTTTGAGTGAGAGTGACCTGAAGCTATTGTCTCATGTGACCATGTAGGTCAGCGGCCAAGCCATGGCCCTTTTTAACTTTTATATTTTTTATGCAACTTTATTTAAACTTATTAAACAGAATTAATATTGCCCCCATTAGTGCCCCCCAGTAATAGTAATGCCCCCATTAGTGCCCCCCAGTAATAGTAATGCCCCCATCTGTGCACCCCAGAATTAATAATGCCCCATTAGTGCCCTCTAGTAATAGCAATGCCCCTTTTAGTGCCCCCCAGAATTAATAATGCCCCCCATTAGTGCCCCCCAGTAACAGTAAAGTCCCCATTAATGCACCCTATAGTTAATATTGCCTCCATTAGTGCCCCCAGTAATAGTAATGCCCCCATTAGTGCCCCCCAGTAATAGTAATGCCCCCATCTGTGCACCCCAGAATTAATAATGCCCCATTAGTGCCCTCTAGTAATAGCAATGCCCTTTTAGTGCCCCCAGAATTAATAATGCCCCCCATTAGTGCCCCCCAGTAATGCCCTCTAGTAATAGCAATGCCCCTTTATTAGTGCCCCCCAGGAATTAATAATGCCCCCATTAGTTCGCCCCCGTAAACAGTAAAGTTCCCCATTAATGCACCCTATAGTTAATATTGCCTCCATTAGTGCCCCCAGTAAGTGTAATGCCCCCTTCTCTGCTTCTGCAAAAAAAAACAAAAAAACAACCTGCTCACTAGAAGCTCAGAACAGGACCTGTGCTCCACTGTGATGACATTTCACAGGTCCTGTCCTGAGCTTTCAGTGAGTGTTCACCTCGGCGTGATCAAATGTAGGAGGTGAAGAGGTGATCACTCATTAGTAACAGTCCAGGGGGCAGGAGTACTAAATTACCAGCTTGGCCGGTGAGTTACCGGCCGGATGGCAACTCTACCTGTGACCTGTATTCTTTGTGTTTGCAGGGTTAATGTTTCCCTGGTCTGTGTGAGCTTGATTACCAGGTGGTCAGGTGGTCTTGTTTACCATCTATTTAGACCTGTGAGCTGTGTGCCTGAGTCAGTCTGCCTCCAGCTTGGCTGTGTGCAGGCTGTATGCGCCTGACCTGGGTGTTTGCCATTCTGCACTGATCTGTGTGGTTGCCTGGTAATTCATCAATGTCACCATGTCTCTGTCTTGTCCCGCATAGGTTCCGGTATCATGTCTGTGCAGCTCTGTCTGCGATCACCATGCATCCATTCCGCATGGGCTCCAGGCGTTTCTCTGTCTCATGTGTTCGCCCTAAGTCTTGTATTCTGTTCAGTATGTGGTTTATTTGTGAACTGAGTCCGATATTTCTGGTTGTTTGGGCTTCAGTTCCATTTTGTTTTTGTGACTGGACCGCTGGTGTTATACACCATCATTGAATAATTTGAAGGTTTTGGCCAAGTGCATCGGGACCTTCCCAGGAGGTAGCGACCTGGTGAACCCTTGGGAAAGTCTTTGCCAACCATCTGGGGTACTCTGAAGAACAAGGGTTCACTTAGACAACGCCCTTAGGATTTGGCTTCATGTCAAACTGGTGGACTTGGTCCAGTGGTGATCCATCTGCCACTGTTTACCTTGAATGTTTGTACAGGATTATGTCTTTCGTGTTTGGTCATGTTTAATAAAGTCTTATTTTGTCTTCTCTGATCTGTTTGCCTGGTTTTTGTATGCTCATCATATGTTCTGGGGTTCTGTAGACCCCTAGAACATGACAGGAATACTTTGAAGTCTGAATGTTTGTGGACATTTGCCTATTTCCCCTATGCAAAGCCATCAACTCCTTATTTTATTTCACTTTAAAAGGTTAACTTGCCTTGACATATACTATTAAATACTGTGTGTGTATTTAAAAATATGAGTTTTATATATGTGTTTTCATATATATCCTACTCATTTGCACAACACTGTGTATAGGGTTAATGAACACTGAGAGACTTTTGGGACTTTCTTGCTAATAATGAGAAGCTAATAATTTTCCACAGCTACCATAAGGTTTAATCCCTTCTGGCCTAGGCCTATTTTTGCAAATCTAACATGTGTCACTTCATATGGTAATAACTTTGGAATGGCTTCACTTATCTAACTGATTCTGAGATTGTTTTCTCGTGACACATTGTACTTCATGTTACTGGTATATTTGTATCAAAATAAATCAAAATTTACAGAAAATTTTGAAAAATTCACAATTTTCTACATTTGAACATCTCTACTTTTAAGACACATAGCGATACTTCATAAAATCAATCAACATTCCCCATATGTCTACTTTTTGTTGGCATCAGTTTGTAAATGTAATTTTCTTTTTTTTTAGGACGTTAGAAGGCTTAGAATGTTAGAAGCAATTTTTCAAATTTTCAAAAAAATTTCCAAAACCATTTTTTTTAAAACACCAATTTAGTTATAAAGTCATTTTCAGGGACTTACATAATAGAAACCACCCATAACTCTTGCTAACCCTTGTGGTGCTTCACAAGAATTAAAGGAAAATGGAGGTAAAATTTTCATTTTTTTTGCAGATGTTTTTATGTTAAACCAAGGGTTAACAGCAAAATAAACTTCAATATTAATTACACTGATTCTGCAGTTTTCAGAAACACGCCATACATGGACATAAACTGCTCTATGGGCACATGGCAGTGGTCAGAAGGGAACGAGTACCATATGGTTTTTGGGTGCCATGTTGTATTTGAAGAGACCCTAATCTACCCCTATGGTGGAATCTCCAAAAATTACCCTATTTTGGAAACTATACTCCTCAAGAAATTTGGGGTGTTCTGAGCACTTTGACCACACATGTGTTTTACAGAATTTAGAAACACTTGGCTGTGAAAATGAAAAATTTTCTTCCAATAAAATGTTGATTTAGCCCTAAATTTTTCATTTTTACAAGGGGTAACATGAGAAAAAGCACCTAATAATTTATTACCCATTTTTTCCTGAATACGGAAACACCCCATATCTGGTCATAAACTGCTGTAGGGGCACACTGCAGGACTCAGAAGGGAAGGAGCACCGTAGGGCTTTTGCAGTACAGATTTTGATGGATTGGTTTACAGGCACTATGTTGGTATTGAACAGTCTCTGGGGTACATTCCTGTCAACCATGCGTTTTCTCCATTTGAGCACTTTTTTTTTTTTTATGGAATGAGTTGCCATCATCATTGTCTCTATTTTGGGCACTTTTGGATCACCTTTTATTTCGCTTTTTGGGAAGCATGATAAAGAAATGCAACAATTCTGCCATTGCTTTTTGTTGTTTTTTTTTATTGCGGCATATACTATGTGGAAAAAATGATGTTATATTTATTCTGCTGATCAGTACGATTACAGAGATATAGTTATAGTTTTTTTTATATATTTTTTTATATTTTACCACTTTTACACAAATAATTTTTATACAGAAAAATCTTGTTTTTGTTTGTGCTGAGTTTCTCTAGTTCAGCTAGAAATTGTATATAAGGAGAGCAGTCAGAGCCCCTAGTGTTCTGCAGTTAGGGATCAGAGCTTAGAAGAGGAAACTCTGCCAGACCAGAGTGACCAGAAGAAGACGCTGAGACAGGGCTACACTGCTACAGACCGTGGGCCCCCAGTCTTTGACCATGGTACCAGCCTTCTTAGAGCAAGAGGGACAGCTAGCTCAGCCTTTCCTCAGTATCAAACCCTTCTTCTGTCAGGGAGGAGACTGGAGAAGCCATCCCTATGCCTCGCCTGTAATGTTTTGCACCTGAATTCCTCCAGTAAAGAAGCAAACTGGTTTACTTCAGACCCTGACTCGCTGGACTTATTTCCCATTGGGGTGCACCACGCCTTATCATCCCTTTCAGAGAGCAGCAACATGTGGTGACACCTTGACGGTGTCTGGGGGACCCAGCAAAGCATTGGTACCACCCCAAACCCGGCCACTGCAGATCTTCTGATCACTTCTATAATACACTTTCTTCATTAGCCCCTGGCTGTCATCGGCATCCTGCCATCTCACTCATGGGGTGCCAATGCCTCACAGAGGGTGCTCCCTTCCTCAAAACCACTTACTGACCACGACATTTAAGGGGTTATTTGCCAGAAGTGCCGATCCAGGCCATTAGAGCAGGAGCTTGGCAGTCTATGGAATATTTACTGGCCGTCCGCCACACCTTGCCGCAGGCAGGACTTAGATTGGTATTCCCATCTCAGACATTATGGTATATCGCTAGAATTTTCCGTCAATATCAGATACATCCAACTTCTGGGGCTAGCTCCTGTCTCCAGAAAGGACCCCTCCAAATGGCATATTCTCCATTCAATGCTATAGGAGTTCCAAAAACAGCTAAGCCAGGATGCTTGGCTATTTTTGGAAGTCCTATAGTGGTGAATGGAGAGAACAATATGCATGCACATTCCATTCACGCAATGCCAGAAAAGTCCATGACTTGTCTATTTTTGGTGAACGGAGGGTGACTACACATGCACAGCTTCTCTCACTTCACTTGGGGGGTGGGGAGGAGGCATTCTGGAGATAGGAGAGAGTCCCAGAAGTGGGACCTGCATCTATCAGAAATTGATGGCTTATCCTAGCGATATTGCAAGGTCTCAGATGGGAATATCCCTTTAACAGGCAGCTTACTATGGAAGGCCTGGGAGCCTTTACAAGGCCCCAGGCTTTCATAGCAAAAGATCGGAGCCCCATAATTTTGCCACGGACACTCTGATCAGAAGACAGAGGAAGCTCCCCTCCCACTGTCTAACCGCTCAAATGCTGCAGTAGCTATAGACCATGAATCTCAGAAGTTAAAGGGGTTATCTGGGCATATTAGGTAGTCAGTCTTTCTTACTTTTCTGTGGAAAAAAGATTGTTTAGTAAGTACTTACCAGTCCATTGCCCTGCCGATGCCGCTGTGGGCTCTTCCGCCCAGGTCTCGACTGGATGTGTGTCCTGTACAGCTGCATAATAGTAAATGAGGCACACACATCCTAAATCTAAAGTGCTCGGAGAACCCCTTTAAAGGATCATGATTAGAGTTATGTCCGATTCTGCTCATTGCGGCCAGGTGTCAGCTATATTACATAGCTGGCACCTGCAGTGTATAGAGAGGGAACAGCTGATGACCCTGCTCCATACATAACCTGAACGCAAATGATGTACATGTATGGCATTTTGTGGGTTAATAAATGTTTTTTATCCTCACAAAATCTCCATTACCTCTTCCCTCCTCCATCACACTCTATATAGATTTAGTAAACATCTCTGGGAGATCACAAGATAATTTCATATTATAGTGTATGTCATAAAATATCCTAAGGGACTTTTCACGATTGCATAGCTGCCAACTGTTTCTGATTTTCAGAGACAATCCTGGCAAATTTGCGCTATCCAGGGCAAAATATGAGTGGGGATAATAGAAACCCTGCCCACAAGTGGGTGTTATTAGGCTGGTTTGGGATGAAGGGCTTATATGCCCCGAATATACCAACTCAAATGTTGGTAAGTATGTGATTGTAAGGTGCCATGTTGTGTATTATTCATATGCACAAGGGAGACCAAAACAGTCATAGACTGTAGTTTTTACATTCTGAACTTGCTACTGCAGGTGATAGCGGTAGTATGGGGCCCAGTTACAGTTTTTTTTAATGTGGCCCCATTGTGACTTGTTAGGCCCCTACTCTAAAACATCATTTTGCATAGAAAAAAATTATCCAATTCATTTTCCAACAAATAATAGTATCCAAGCAGTGGCGTACATAGGGAAGTTAGGGCCTCATAGCAAGGAGCAAACCAGCCCCCCACACAGGACAGAAGGGTTTACACCTAAACCCCTTTCAATGACCCTTGGGCCATTTTTTCCACTGCCTCATTTGCTAAAAATTATTTCTTTCGTTTGCTAAAAGTTGTTCCTTTAGAGGGTAGAGTCCTGACCAAGTTTTCTCCCCCAGTAGAAGAGGGGATGATCCCAACTGGGCCCCCTCTTGCCTTGGGCCCCATAGCAGTTGCATGGTCTGCCGCTATGGCAGTTACGCCCCTCCATCCAAGTTTACATGAATAAAAAATGGGTGTGATTTTGGGGGTGTTATTTGACTCACATTTTGAGTTTTGGACCTTTTTTTAATAAAAGTACCGTATTTTTTGCTTCATAAGACACTTTTTTTCCCCCAAAAAGCAGGGAGAAAATGGCAGTGCGCCTTATAAAGCGAATACTAGCGCTCACTAGTAAGCAGTAGGTGCGTGGAACCGGGAGTGAGATGCTGCGAGCACTGCCAGTACCTACCCTATATGGTCTTCCTGTTTACAGCATCAGGATGTAGGCAAGTACTATAGCCTGTTGCTGCATGCAGTGAGGTGACAATGCAGCGCAGGCCCAGAGAAGATCAGGGAGTACAACTGCAGGAGGGACCGCGGGACCTGAGGAGGTCTGATACGGGGTCTGACATGGAGGTCTGATGGGTGTTTGATCTGAGGTCCTGATATAGGGGGCCTGATGTGAGGAGCAGATATGGGGGTCTGATGTGAGGATCTGATATGGGGGTCTGATGTGAGGAGCAGATATGGGGGTCTGATGTGAGGAGCAGATATGGGGGTCTGATGTGAGGATCTGATATGGGGGTCTGAGGTGAGGATCTGATATGGAGGTCTGATAGGTGTTTGAATCTAATGTCCTGATATGGGAGCCTGATGTGAAGTCCTGATATCGGGGTCTGATGTGAGTAGCAGATATGGGGGTCTGATGTGAAGATCTGATATGGGGGTCTGAGGTGAGGATCTGATATGAAGGTCTGATGCGTGGTGATCTGATGTCCTGATATGGGGGTCTGATGTGAGGATCTGATATGAGGAGCAGATATGGGGTTCTGATGTGAGGATCTGATATGGGGGTCTGATAGGTGTTTGATCTAATGTCCTGATATGGGAGCCTGATGTGAAGTCCTGATATCGGGGTCTGATGTGAGTAGCAGATATGGGGGTCTGATGTGAATATCTGATATGGGGGTCTGAGGGTGAGGATCTGATATGGAGGTCTGATGCGTGTTTGATCTAATGTCCTGATATGGGAGCCTGATGTGAAGTCCTGATATCGGGGTCTGATGTGAGTAGCAGATATGGGGGTCTGATGTGAAGATCTGATATGGGGGTCTGAGGTGAGGATCTGATATGAAGGTCTGATGCGTGGTTGATCTGATGTCCTGATATGGGGGTCTGATGTGAGGATCTGATATGAGGAGCAGATATGGGGGTCTGATGTGAGGATCTGATATGGGGGTCTGAGGTGAGGATCTGATATGGGGGTCTGATAGGTGTTTGATCTGATGTCCTGATATGGGAGCCTGATGTGAAGTCCTGATATCGGGGTCTGATGTGAGGAGCAGATATGGGGGTCTGATGTGAGGAGCAGATATGGGGGTCTGATGTGAGGAACTGATATGGGGTTCTAATCTGAGCATCTGATATGGGAGTCTGATCTGAGGTCTGATATTTTTTTTCTTATTTTCCTCCTCTAAAACCTGGGGTGCGTCTTATTATCAGGTTCATCTTATAAAGCGAAAAATACGGTAATTTTTTTTTTTTACAATGAATGAGCTCTGTTATCTATTATCTATCCACTCCACCGCAGACTCTGAACTGTGCAGCCCTGTGCAGGAACAAATTTTGGCCTGGTTTGTCATACTGGTCTGTTTTGTTAAACTAATTGAAAATGGACATTTAAAGAGACAGTCAGTGAGGAAAATGTCTAACTGATGGAAACTTCCTGTTTAGTGATAATCATTTTCACTAGAAGTTCGACAAGAAATTTGATTTGTTCTGAATTAATTTGTTATGAATCACTGTAAATCATGTATACCCAGGCCACTCTGCCTTAGGGTATGGCCACACAGAGCGGCCGTGCTGCTGGTGGGTTGCGGCCATGCTGTGCTGAAGAATTGCATGGCCAGTTAGCCTGCAGCTGCTTTTCATGTAATTATTAAAACTGCACTGTATAGTTGGTCTTCATTGTTAATGGCCGCACGGCACCTTTAAACAGGGGCTGTTGCTGGTATGGGTTTTGGCTGGTTAGGTGGGGGGACAATATGCATATTATTGCTATTCTTATATGACAGAAAACACAGAATATCAATCAGCTCTGGCATACCCACTTCTCCAACCCCAGTACTCTCCTGCCCTACAGGTGGGAGCCCTTCTTCTGCCATCTGCTTTTCCTCCTTTTCCACCTCATCCAATATGGATGAAAATATGCCATCAGGAACATCCAGCTTCTCCTCTCTCTGCATCTTGCTGACTTTTCTAGGACATGTCGACTTTGTAGGATGATTTGGAAGAAGTAAAGCCAGCAAAAGATAAGGAAAGTCATCATTAAGTCCTTGCCCCCCTAAGGGGTGCAGGCTGACGCAGAATATGTCTCCCTGCAGTCCTCCTCTCCAATATTCTTCTATTAACCATCAGCAACACTGTCCCTAGTGCATGAGTGCTTGCCACGTCTCTCCCTATGCTCAGCTCACAGGACAATGGCGGAGACCACACAGGATGAGGGTTTGATAGGGCTGAGACATCACAGTCTAGGGGGATGGCTATCTGCGGATTGGTTGGCTGCATGGCATTATGGGTGATCCTGTGTTCCCGGGCTTGTCTCCTCTAAACGTCAGATCAGATCTCCATTAGAGCTCCATGTCAGACCCCTCATCAGACCTCAGATCAGGACTCCATACCAGACCCTCTCCTCCATATCAGACCTCAGTTCATACTCCCCTTAGATCTCCATGCTGACCCCTCAAGTATCGGAACCTCAGATCAGATCTTAGAAATAAATAAATTAACTGACCTCTCCTGCTCCACCGCTCCTCTCCAGGTTCAGTGGGCTCCCAAGCATTCTCAGCTCCTGTTCTTCTCTGGGCCCACGCTGCACCTACCTGCCTGCAGCATCACATAATAGTGTGCGCACCACGTTCTGACACTGTAAGCAGTCAGGACAGTGCAGCCTGTCTCCCAAAGAAGAACAAGCAGGGAGAGGTGAGTGCGGACAGCGCTTCACTCCCTCTGCCTCTTGCAGACTAGTGAGTGCTTCCATAATGGAACCTCAGGCAGCAGAAAGGCTATGTGCACCCCTGGTCCTGCCCCCCAGTAACACCCTGGGCCCTCACAGAAACATCTAGAGTTTTTGCTAGCCTTGCCAATTTTTGGCCCAAGACAGCGTGAATTTGCTGGGACTGTCTTTAAAAATCAGGGACAGTCCCTGCAAATTCAGGACAGTTGGCAGCTATGCTCATAGGCTGTGAGTCTATAGAATATAACATACAGAGTAAAAATTCAGTGCACTGGGGAAGTCATTCATCTGAAACATCATAGATGTGGCTCTAGCAATTGTCTATCGTCTGTGGTGTGGCCTGCAATATATAAGTCTGACATTGGGGGAGATTTATCAAAACTGATGTAAAGGAACACTGGCTTAGTTACCCATAGCAACCAATCAGATTCCACCTTTCACTTTTCAGGGCTCCTTTGTAAAATAAAAAGAGGAATCTGATTGGTTTCTATGGCAACTAAACCAGTTCTACTTTACACCAGTTTGATAAATCTCCCCCTATGTCTTAATAAATACCTATTCTAATATTACAAATCAGTAAATACAAAGTCTAGACGTCTCAGGCACAGAGGCAATCCTTTCCCTTTAAGTTGTCCCTAAGGATCAGGTAAAGGACCCTTTTAGATTATTGTGCAAGAAGAAGACATATTTTATATTTTTTAAGTTTCACTCATTATCTCTGGAGGTCCTCAGTTACAAAGCATCATGGGAGATGATGGAGCTCAACCCCTCTGGTTCCTTGGAGCTGTCATTGTGACGCCTGTATACAAGGCTGGACGCAGTACGCAGGTTGTCACTCGGTGACGGAGGCCTCTTATCAGCACGGAGTCTGTTTTCCAAGTAATTTACCCGCTACAAGAGATTACGGTGGACTCCAATTTCCTGTTTTATTTAATAGTGTTTGCTGGAGTTATTATAACCCTGAGTCCTCGTAACATCTGCAGTCAGTAAAATAAACTCATAAAGACGTCCAATATATTCGCCTGCCATTTTTGCTGTCGTAAGCCTGGAATACAAACGATTCCTCCTAGTGACATTTCCTGATTCATCCCCCAAGAATAAGTCTTGTACTAACAGACTGACCCATAGGCTTAAAGGGGTTCTCCAGGAATAAAGACAGTTTTTGTACTGCCTGCCTCCACAAATAGAAGATTCATGCTTACCTGCTCCCCGCTGCCTTGTTTCTCTGGGATGGCTCCCACATTTTTATATCCGGCAGTGCATGGGCATTAGGGTGGCCATTTGCTTCACCCAAAAAAGCTGGACATTCAAGTCCATGCCCTTCGATTCTGCTAAGCCACATCCCTCTTGTTGCCAATAATGCTTCAGAAGTGAGGTGCCACCTGAGGCCACGCCACCATTGTTATAGAGCAGGAGGAGCTATTTATATTTTTGTGGGAAAAGATTCAGTATAACTTGTTGTTTCTAGATTTATATCTCTGCTTTTTCTTAACCTAAGACCACCCTATGAACAGCTATCAGTGACTGAGAGCTATCTCTTTATACACACTTAAAGGGATTAGCCCAACTCAGATATTGAGGACATATCGCTAGGATATGCCATCAACGTGAGATAGTTCTGAAACCTACTCCTATCTTCAGAACAGGGCCCCTGAAGTGAAGGAGAGCACACTGTGCATGCGCTGCACACTCTCCATTCTTCACCATGGGAGTTCCAAAAACAGCTAAACGAGCACGCTTGGTTGTTTTCGAAAGTCCCAAAGCAGTGAATGGAGAGCATGCAGCATATGGACAACTACCTCTCCATTCACAGCTATGGGACCCTCTCTCCCAATCTACACAGCAAAGCTGAGAATTCAACTACAATTGTGTCAGACCTAGTAAAAAATATGAAAGCTGAAATATTTCAAGTCTTTTTTCAAGCACAATTCACATCTCTGTTTTTCTGCAGAGAAACTCAGGACATGGACAACTTTGTTCCATGTCTCATGCAGAATGGACCTTGAGACCACTGGAAACAATAGTCTCGGGTTGTTGGCAAGTCCATGACCTACATATGGACCTCACAGCATATTAAAAAATGTCTGTGTTCTGGCCGCAACACAGATAATTTTTTTATACGAATGAGGCCTAGATGAACCCCAGTATATTTAAAATTGACAAATGGTAGAGGAATGACTGCCGTGGTACTGTACAAACAGTAGTGCTATTCTGTACCCTTGGGCGCTTTTGTCTTGTGCTAGATAGCCTCAACAGCCTAGTAATGAAGGAAGGAGAGGACGCCCGGGGGTCAGCTGCTCCTTCAGTTATAGGCCTGATAGTGATACCAGGTTAACTAAAAGATGTTCTATAAATGGGACCCGATAAGTTCAAAATAAATGAGGGAGTGTTTCAAAAATTGTCAGTAGCATCCAGCATGAAGGGATGTAGACACCCAGCCTCGGCTCCCCTTGGCACTATGAACATGACCAGGGTTTCTTGCCTCCATGGACATTACAAAATTGGGGGAGGCTAGTCTGTAATCCAATGGGTGCAAAACAGGTGAAGGCCAATAGTGTTCAGCACCAAGGGACATTTGCACCCAGTGTGTCTGGAATTGGTGCATGGAAAGGGAGACCCTGAATCAAGTTAGCATTTTCTCCTTGACAGTATGAACCCAGACAGTTTTTTTTTCCTCTATAAATTCAGAAAAGGTGCAGGCAGGGGCGTAGCTATAGAGGGTACAGAGGAAGCAGTTGCTACCGGGCCCAGGAGCCTGAGGGGGGCCAAAGACCCTTGTGCCGCATAAGAAGACACTGGTATTATAGAAAATGCATGCTGGTCAAGGGAGGGAAGGGGTAAGGTCAAGAATTTGGTAGGGGGGGGGAGTGCCATTTCAATTTTTGCCTCAGGTAGCATTTAGGGTATGTGCTTCTCTGCCCCTGGCCACACTGCGGGAAGGGGGGCCCAAGCTGAACTCTTGTACCAGGGCCCATGAGTAGAGATGAGCGAGCATGCTCGTCCGAGCTTAGTGCTAGTTCGAGTATTAGGGTACTCGTAAGTGCTCGCCATGCTCGGGGAAATGGCATCTCCCGCATTTTGAATTTTTGGCGCCTATAACTCAGCCAATCACAAGCCAGGAGACTCTGCGGTACCTCCCAGCATCACGTGGGGCCTTACATGTCGATAGCAGGGGTTGGCTGGCCAGATCAGGTGACCCTGGAATATACTAGTGACTGGCCGCGGTGCTTGGTTCAGATGCCGTCTGGATGTTGTTAGGGACAGATCTGCTGCGTTTCAGGGAGAGTGTTAGGGCCTGGATTTAGTTCTCTGTTAGGCAGGAGTGATCTCAAAAGAACCCAAAAGCCCTTCTAAGGGCTACAAGACACTTTTTTTTGTTTCCTTCTGGCTGGGCTGGCTGGCACTAGTAGTGCAGCTATCGCCATATTTGCAGCAGGTTGCAGGGAGACTGCAAATAGTTTTTTTTTTGCTCACAGTGATATAGAAAAATCTGAGTGCGACATTTCTGGGTTGCAGTGAAAATAGCCACAGTCAGCAGGGGCTGAGTTTGCTCTCTGATATATTCTGCACGTCACGTTAAAAAAAAAAAAATTAGTTTTTTTTGTTGTTTTATCTCAGTGATACAAATCCATTTCATACAGCTGTGTGGAACCATTCTGTGTGTCACAGTTCAGCTGTCCAGTCACCACAAACCACAATCCGTATTTTCTGTCCAGGTGACCCATACTGTACGTCACGTAATTAAAAAGGTCTTTTGCTCTCACTGATACAGCTACATTAGAAAAATCTCTGTGCGAGATTTGTCTGGGTTGCACTTAAGCAGACCAAGTCTGCCTAATCTAATAGTTTCAGTGTAATTGCTCCATACTGCACGGTACGTAATAAAATACGTAATTTTGCTCTAACTTATCCACCTATATATTAACTTGTTCAGATTGAACAAGTTTGTGGGTTCCGGTACAGCAGGCCCATTTTTTTTTTTTGGTATATATAATACACTTATATACAGAAAATGTTGAACCCCAGGGCGAAGGGTCGAGGACGAGGGCGTGGGCATTCAATTACTGCAGGGGGCAGAGGCTGTGGTCCTGGGCAGGGTGATACAGTACCTGCTGATGAGGGAGCAGGGGAACGCCGCAGAGCTACACTCCCTAGCTTCATGTCTCAACTTACAGGGACACGTGGTAGAGGACTGTTGAAACCACAACAGTGCAAACAGGTGATGTCGTGGATTGCGGACAATGCTTCAAGTAATTTGTCCACCAGTCAGTCTTCCACGCAGTCCACCCACGTTACCCAAGGAAGCACTCCTCTGGCTCCATCCACTTCAACCTCCTTCCCCCCAGTCTGCCCCCTCCCAGGAAATTTGGAATGCGAAACAGCATACTCTAGAACTGTTTTCCGGACCCTTCCCAGAGTCACAAACCACTTCTCAGGTTGCTGCTGACCTCTTTCCTGATGCCCAAGTTTTCCAACTGTCGCAGTCTGTGGGTGATGACATTGTTGACTTAGTGGGAGAAGTGTGTAAAGAGGTGTTGGAAGTTGAGGAGACACGGTTGTCAGACAGTGGTGAAGTTGTTGTCAGGGCAGGAAGTCCGAGGGGGGAGCAGACTGAGGAATCGGAGGATGACAAGGTGACTGACCCAAGCTGGGTTGATAAGCCGAGTGAAGACAGTGCTTCTGAGGCGGAGGCGAGTGCTGCACCAGAACAGGTTGGAAGAGGCAGTGGTGTGGCCAGAGGGAGAAGCAGGGCTGGTGCATCAGCAGCAACTGTTTCACTTAGTGAAGCTCCCGTGGCGAGGCCTAGATGTTCGCAAGTCTGGAGGTTCTTTAAAGAAATTGAGGATGACCGACGGACTGTGGTGTGCAACCTGTGCCACACCAGGATCAGCAGGGGTGCCACCACTACTAGCCTAACCACCACCAGCATGCGCAGGCATATGAGTGCTAAACACCCGACTCAATGGAACCAAGGCCGTTCACCTCCTGCGGGTCACACCACTGCTCCTTCCCCTGTGTCACTCGCTGCCTCTGCTAGTCAACCCCTGCCCAGGACCCCGGCACGAGCGCCTCCCGCCGGAAAAACCACACCTTCGCCTCCACGATCCTCCACAACCTCCACCAATGTGTCCCTGCGCAGCATTCAGCTGTCTTTACAGCAGACGCTGGAGCGCAAGAGGAAATACAGTTCCACCCACCCACATGCCCAAGCCCTCGACGTCCACATATCCAAATTGCTGAGCCTGGAGATGCTGCCCTATAGGCTGGTGAGACCGAGGCCTTTTCGCAACCTCATGGCGGTGGCTGCCCCTCGGTATTCGGTCCCCAGCCGCCACTATTTTTCCCGATGTGCCGTCCCAGCCCTACACCAGCACGTGTCACAGAACATCATCCATCCGTGCCCTGACCAACGCTGTTTCTGAGAAGGTCCACCTAACCACGGACACGTGGACAAGTGCTGCCGGGCAGGGACACTATATATCACTGACGGCACATTGGGTTAACTTGGTGGAGGCTGGGACCGAGTCTGACCCTGGGGCCGCTCATGTACTGCCCACATCGAGGTTTGCGGGCCTACCTCGGTCACGGTCTCTCAGACGTACTATGCCTCCTCCTCCGACCCCTCCTCCTCCTCCACCGAATTACCATCCGTGGGCACGGCGCCTTCAGTCGGTAGCTCTAGGCGCAGCAGCAGTGCCGTGGCTAAGCGCCAGCAGGCGGTGCTCAAACTGCTGAGCTTAGGTGACAAAAGGCACACCGCCCAAGAACTATTACAGG